>JAJOZX010002440.1:372500-620000 GCA_023014485.1 Bathynomus jamesi
GTTTAGGAGATGCTCATGTGAAAAGAGTAAGAAAGTCCCTCCAAAAGAGCAGGATTTTTTAAATGACCAACGAACACGCAGAATAATGGTGATAGGAAGCATTGACATAGCACACACAAGACGATTACAAGCAAGAGAACATCGAAAGGAAATGGAAAAAGCACGTCTGGAATCCTCACAAACAACTAGTGCTGCTATAACCAATACGTCCAACTTACAAATCGAAACAGAGACAAGTGAACTTCAACAACTAGAAGAGATATCTGAAGATAATGAGGAAGATACAACCTCGACTCAATATGTAATATCAGAACAACAGATGCGTGAGCCACTGCCTTCATTAGCAATTACTTGTGATAGATTTAAAATGTCGGACAGAGCTGGGGCTGCTATTGCTTCTGCAGTATTGGCAGATCTTAAAATTGTTACTCCGAAGACAAAGGGAATATTATAGACAGAAGTAAGCTAAGACGTGAAAGACAAAAACAGAGAAAGGAACTACAACAGATAGGAGAGCCAAAAACCATGCGGGGATTATACTTTGATGGCAGAAAGGATAAAACAATGATTCAAGTCCAGGAGAGTGATGGCTCTAACCACCAAAGAACCAAACGCGAAGAGCATATCAGCATAATATCTGAACCACACTCTCTGTACTTTGCACATGTGACACCTTCCAGTGGCAAAGCTAAATACATTTGCACAGCGCTAGTGAATTGCTTGAAAGAAAGGAATGTTGATATAGGGAACATCGTTGCAGTTGGCTGTGATTCGACAGTGGTTAACACTGGTAGTATTGGAGGCACAATAAGATTACTGGAAGAAGCCTTTAATAAGCCATTGCAGTGGCTGATATGCCTTTTACACCTTAATGAACTTCCATTGCGCCATCTGTTTCATCACTTGGATGGTACCACTACTGGACCAAGAGCATTTTCAGGAGAAATTGGCCGAGCACTTTCAGACTGTGAAAAGCTTCCCATAGTTAACTTCAAACCCATTGAAATTCAAGAGGACATGTGTGAAGTTGATGTAGATGACATAAGTACTGACCAGAAATACCTTCTTGAAATTCACAAGGCTATATCAAGTGGAACATTCTCAAAGAGTCTTAGTCATAAGAGTCCAGGCAATATATCACATTCAAGGTGGCTCACCACAGCAAACAGGACTCTGCGGTTATATGCAAGCACAGAGAATCCTTCAGGCAATTTACAAGAATTAGCTACTTTCATTGTTAGGGTATACGCACCAATGTGGTTTCAGATAAAGCGTAAACCATTATGCCAATATGGTGCTAAACATATGTGGCATATGATTGCAAGAAGCCGGTATCTCCGTGAAGAGCTTAGGAGAGTACATGACTCAGTCATTCAGCGAAATGCATATTACGCAAATCAAGAAAACATTCTCATTGCAATGATAGCTGATGAAAGGGAGCATGTGCGTCAGTTGGGATTTAGGCGTATCATAAAAGCAAGGGCATGCATTCAAGAAACAGATGTTATCAGGTATTTTAAGGTGCCAGAAATAAATTTTTATGCCAAAGACTATACAGATCTCATTATGTGGCAAGATTTTCAGATAGCAGAACCACCGATAACCAAAGGAGTTTCTCTTGATGATATTGAATCATGCATCAAACATGGTACTACTCTTCATTCAGAATTATTTCAGTTTCCATGTCATACACAAGCCGTAGAGAGATGCGTCAAGCTCGTTACAGACGCTGCTGGATCAGTCTGCGGACCTACAAACAGAGACGGTTGGATTCGTGCTACATTAGAATCAAGGAAAAAACAGCCAAAATTTGACACAAAAGCAAATTACTAAATAGTCTTCAGCAAGAACCCTTTCTAGAGGGAGGTTGGTTGGGGAAAGGGTGGTAACTCCGCTAAGGCACGAAATAACGTTTCTTAACTGTCTCAAGCCAGTATAAAGGAGGAGAGACATCCTAATTTATTACTGTTCCCTTTTTCAAGTAAATACAGAATCATACTTAATTGTCATTTTTAAGTTAACTTCAGCCCTCTTGTGGCAGCTGAAGATATTAAGCATATGAAAAGGCATTTTTACAAAACGAATTCTTATCATTTAAGAATCTTAATCAAACTATTAGATAATTCTAAGATAAAATTTTATAATAGTTTGATAAACCTAAAATAGAAGCATTTTTTTCCTTTTTACCCAAAATTGTGTTAACTTTAGCCCCCTGGTGGCAGCTGAAAATATTAAACAAATTAACTCATATTTTGGCAGGTATATATCGTCCACTAAATGCAACTTTTAATCACTATTAGAACTTCATACTAGAAAAAAAGTATTTTTCGCTCCACCCTAATGGACATGTTATGTGCCTTGAAAAGTGGACGGTCAATTCTGCCAGTTGAGGTTTAAGTTTTGGTTTTGGCTAAAAATATAATAGTTACCCCTTTTTCTTTGATTTATTCAATCCGACGTGAATGCAACGAGTCTTTTACTTATATTGAGGTTCAAAATGTAGTGGGGCTAGGCTGCTTTAAACCCTAGATCCATGTCCCAAAGCTGGATCCTGTCTGCTTTGCAGATAGCTGGTGAGGGAAGCTATATTTATGGGACCTCTTTGCGAGAGACCCGTTGCCCACGTCGGGCTTGCATCATGAAAAAGAAAAACTATGGTATTTGTCATTTACCATTACTTATTCGGACTATAGTGGATTTAATTATTCGAGAAGAGTTCCTTGTTCCATGCACGGTCTGTGTGTATCATATATATATATATATATATATATATATATATATATATATATATATATACACACACCTTTGGTTACCTTTGGTTAGCTTCCGCCCGAATTGCTGATTCTGACGAAGCTCAAGCTTTTCACTCCACCTTAGACCTAGAGTTTAACGTGGAATCCGAACCACACCCCACCAGATGCCCATCGTCTTAACCACTAGACCACCCAGGGTACCCATTTATCTACCAACCACTTTATTTATTTTGTGGAAGGATGAACAGCTGGGTTTTGCTGCTCGCCGGCTGCCATCAGCGGGTCTCGATCCCGGGGCCGATGGATTCTTAGTCAGCGACGCTAATGTAGTAATGCCTAGTTAAGAATATTAATTTTTGTTTAATTAAGATTATAATGTTTAATATAAATCATTTACTAATAATTGTGAAATTACGAAAAAGTATGTTTGTTAGATTGAAATTGTTTAAAATTGGAAGAGTTGGCAATCCTGAACAGAGGCCCAGAAAGCGGACTACCCCCAAAAAGAGGCAGCCATTCAGCAGCGCGATAAGCGTAAAGTTGGGTTCATGTAAGGTTAAATTTAAGTTATTCTTTGTGCCCCTCTCCGACGTAAAATACTATAGTAAACCCGCCCCCCGCTCGCGTCCCCCCGTTTAACTAAACCATTTTCGGAATTAAATAAAGTGTTAACAAGCGTTAAAAAGAGTGTTAATGAATCCCCTTCCCCCTTTGTGTTGTAACGGCTTTCATAGTCTCGGCGTGGCTACCATGAATTTATACGGTACAGTGAAAACGAGTGTACAGAGAAAGCAAGCGATAAATGGAATAGCGAGTAAAAAATAATGAAATATAATTAATAAATGAGGTAAACACTACACTAACCACTACACCACCGAGGCGCATGTATATATATATATATATATATATAATATATGTATATATATATGTGTGTGTGTGTGTGTGTACTATATATATATATATATATATATATATATATATATGTGTGTGTGTGTGTGTGTGTGCATATATACGTGTGTGTGTAGATATACTATATATATAGTGAGAAGTGATCAGTCTTTCTTTGTGAACAGACGTGTTTTATCGAGTGTCCAGTGTTACCAATTGAATAAGTGGTTTTCGTTGAAGTGTCTTTTAAAAAAAATAGTGTTTGGTGCATTCTTAACTAAATTACTTCATGTTACTAATCATTCATTAACGAATATATTTCATTTATTGACTTTATTCATTACTATATTATTTGATTGAACCAAGGTTAGCACACGTGGCTTGCCTTGTTTTTTTTCCAAATCTATTACTACATGAGGTTTCAAAAGGGTGAAATTCCATTACTTGCCTTTGTTTTTCGAATCCATTAGAGAACAAGGTTTCATAAGGTTCATTTTCCCTTCCTACGGGGGATCAAATAGTGTGGTCACCCGCCGTGAGGAAAAGGAAAAACGGAAAGAAAAATGTCGGTCGAACAGCCGACAGATAAGTTTTATTAATACTTTTTTATTTACGGATCTTTCGTCGGTAGCTTAATTAAGTATATATTCTTAGTATAAATTTGTGTTAAAAGAACCTCTTTCTGCGTTTCAAGAACATTTTTGCGGGATTGCGCAGGTGACGGCACAATAAGCACGCGGTAGAACTACGTTGTAATTTATTAACTTCCAAACGCTCTTTTTTTTTTGTTTTTTAATTAATTAAGAGCATGGCACCCCTGTTAAGTACTTGCAGTCGCTGTGAAGGGAAATTTTCCGTTTACGGGCTTAGCTAATAATAATGAACAGTTAGTTTGCAGGTGGTGTTCAAGCATCGAAGTCCTGAGGAACGAGTTAGAACGTGAGAGGGAGGCCAGAGTGAGGATTGAGGAAAGCGTGATGCTCCTGACGGCAAAGTTAGAATCCCTTGAGACTCCAGTTACGACCCCTCCTGCCTCAGTTTCTACTAATAATATAAATAATACTAATAGCCCTCTCTCTTCCCCTAGTTCCCAACCCTTCGTTCAAGTCCGTAATGGAGCCCCATTGAGAAAACCTAAGACTTGTCTACCAGTAATAACAAACAATAAGTTTTCTGTTTTAGGTTTCAAAGATGCTGATGAACCGGAAATACGACTCGTTGGTGATTCCATTGTTCGTGGGTAGCTCGAGGAATTCTGTGAGAGAAAACCTCGTCGTAGGCGGCGCTACTGCTACCCTGGTGCAAGGGTGGAGGATATATGATAACTAATAGTATGGATCATTTACAGATGGAACCTCTGAGGACACAGAGTATGTTATTCATGTCGGTACTAATAACGTTTTAAATTCTAGATCGAAAGAGCTGCTGGCTAGGTACGGAGACTTACTAGAGCAACTAAAGGAAAAAACTAACAAGATTGTTTTAACAGGTATACTTCCTCGAATTATCCACGTAGCTATTTCTACAGCAAGGCGACCTTTATCAACAATAACCTAAAGTCTCTTTGCCATCAGGAAAGAGTGCATTTTGCGAATTTTTGGAACAGTTTCTACGGCAGGATGGACTTGTTCCTTGGAGATGAACTTCATCTTAATGACGTTGGAGCTGCACGTTTAGGAAGACTGTTTCATAATACTGTCTCTTCTTTTCAGGATGCCGTAACTCGATCGGTCCGAGAGTAATTTCCTCAAATTTCCCCTGCGATCGCGAAGGTGTCGCAATTACAAACAATTTGAAGGTTCTTCCCTTAAATGCTCGTAGCCTACGAAATAAAACAAACGAATTTTTTTCTTTAATTGCTTGTAAAGACTATGATTTAATTGCGATAAGTGAATCGTGGTTTAGCACTGAAACACTTGACTTTGTAGGGGAGTATCAAATTAGAGGTTATAGACTTTTTGTTAAAAACACAGTAGGTAGGCGAGGAGGCGGTGTTATGTTGTATATCAAAGATAATATTGGAAAAGTTATAGAAGTAAAGCACACAATTCCAGAACCGATAGATTCGACTACAGCAGAACTTAAATTGAACGATTTCAAACTTCTTGTTGCGGTTATATATAGGCACTCTAATCAAACAGCTGATACGGACGAAGCGTTATATCGTGAACTAAAGAGAATAATAGGTAGTGAGCAGGCCTTAGTTATGGGTGACTTTAATTGCGCCAACGTGAATTACGATACAATGCAGGGAGACGCGGAAGATAATCGTTTAGTTAATTTTTTCGAGGATAGCTTTCTTATTCAAAATGTTGGGGAACCTACGAGGTTAGACAGTATTTTAGATTTAGTAATAACTACGGACGATAGGCTAATCACTGATCTTCAAGTAATAGAACTGTTAAGCAATAGCGATCACAACATGGTAGAGTTTGTCCTCGCAGTAAGTCACTCGAAACCAGCAAACTCGACTAAAATTCCTAACTTCCAGCACGCAGACTTTCGTAAATTTCGAAATGAATTGTCACACGTCAATTGGGAAAACGTAATGGGGATCTCCAACGCAAAACTAATGTGGGAATCGAACAGTATTTAGGAATATAACTGTAAATGGGGAATGTGTACCGTACAAACTTAAGCTTGCGAAAATAAACAACAAGCCTTTGTGGTTTACTCCGAGAGTGGAGATAGTATAAAAAGTAGAGATAGGGCTTATAGGCTACATAAGTGCGATAAAGACAATTTGTGGTTAAGAAACAACTACATATCTCTAAGGCGTGAAGCGAAAAGTGTTATAAAAAAGTCCAAGCGCGAATTTGAAATCTCCATACCTCGTGACGGTAAGGAAAACCCCAAGCGATTCTTTCAATAAGTCAAGAGTAGAATCCACTAAAAAGTGTCTTGCGGCCGTTGAAAAATGTTAACAGAGAGCTAGTTTCTGAAAACAAGCAAGTGGCTACCTTGCTAAACGAAGTTTTTACGTCAGATTTGACTATAGAAGATGTAACGAATATCCCTACGGTCATAGACATAATACCTTTTGATAATGGTAATATTTTGGATAATATTGTGGTTGTTGAATTGGAGGTAATGCGCTATATTTATAAAATGAAAATGCGTAAATCACCGGTGCCGGATTCCATATATCCCATACAACTAAATGAATTAAAAAAAAGCATTGTTTTACCGCTAACAAAGATTTCTAAGGCGTCTATTTCTGAGGGGTGCGTACCAGATAATTTCAAGTTAGCAAATGTAACACGTACCTTTAAGAAAGGCGATAAAGGTGCGGCGGGAAATTATAGGCCAAGCAGTTTAACGTCTGTTGTAGGTAAGCTACTGGAATCAATAATTAGGGATCGTATAGTCGAACACTTAGAATTGCATAACTTGGTTAGAAATACGCAGCACGGTTTTAGGCGAAACAAATCTTGCTTAATTAATCTTTTAGAATTTTTTCAAAGCGTGGTTGAAGTTTACGATAGTCATCGGGCATTGATGGAGCTGGGTCGTGTTGCGCTAATGTAGCGAGCGGCGTTCCTCAGGGTTCTGTATTGGGCCCCTTGCTTTTTCTTATATATATTAACGATTTAGATGTCGGCCTAGTCAGTACAGTTTCAAAGTTTGCGGATGACACGAAGTTGGGTGGTAGGGCAATTATTGACGAAGATAGAGGTAAAATCCAGGAAGATCTGAATAAAATCGTTGATTGGTCAGTCACATGGCAAATGAGATTTAACGTTGATAAGTGCAAAATTTTACATATAGGTTTGCCGTAACGGAAATTTTGCGTATAGATTCTCAGGAAAGGGGTTAGCAAGCATAGAGCAGGAAAGGGGTTAGCAAGCATAGAGCAGGAAAAAGATTCAGGAGTTATAGTCACTGGAGATTTAAAAGTAGCGAAACAAAGTACAGCAGCGGTCAATAAAGCGAACAAAGTGTTAGGTTTTATAGCTCGGAATTTTGAGTGCAAATCGTGCGATATTATTGTTCCTCTTTATAAATCATTAGTTAGACCCCATTTGGAGTACGCGATCCAATTTTGGAATCCGCATATGCGAAAAGATATAGACAAAATCGAAAGAGTTCAAAGACGAGCAACTAAGATGATTCCGTCGCTTAAGTCGAAGTCGAACGAGGATAGGATTAAGGAGTTAAAATTGACTACACTCGAGACTAGGAGGCTAAGGGGTGATCTAATCCAGGTTTTCAAAATTATGAATGGGTTCGATAACGTAGACAGAGATAGCTTTTTCGAAATATCTCAATATAATAGGACTAGAAATAACGGGTGTAAGTTCACAAGTAGAAGGTTCGAGAAAGGAGTTGCCAAAAACTTTTTACGCATAGAATAGTAAATAGGTGGAATAGCTTACCGGTAGAAGCAATTAGTAGCACGTCTATAAACATGTTCAAAAAGCGATTAGACGCATATGTTGATAGATTGGGTATGGTTTAAGGTATTAAAATTAAGGCTTTTTGGTTCGGAACCCACGTAAAATTGTAGGTCCCCTCCGCCACCACGGAGGACATGCACAATACACAATTACGAACACAGTTAGGTAGACCAACCCTGAGTAGATCCTATGGTTTTAGTTGGTCTGAAACCTTATAACATTATAACATTATAATATATATATATATATATATATATATATATATAGTGTGTATATATAGTATGTATATATTAGGGTGTCTCGTTTTGGACGAATGTCAAAGTTATTAATGTCCAGACCTCTCATATCGTGACAAATGATGATTTAAGTATGCTAACCAATTTTTAGACCGAAATCAAAAAATTTGACCCCCGATCACTCGATTCAAAAATTTATGGGTCAAATTTTTTTAATTTTTTTAGTTTTTTCGATTTTATGCCTATAATTTCAATTTTAGACACTTATAAATGGGTCCATCTGATGCGTATTAAAAAATGAATCATTTGATACCAAATTTATATAGGTTTGGCTTAAAAAGTTTGTTTATATGATTTTTTTTAATATTTTTAAGGCATTTTATTAAAATTTTTAGAGTATTTCTCTTGTTGCTTTCAAGTTTATTAAATAAATAAGGCAAATATAAGAAAATTAATCGTTTTCCGTTTAATTATCAAACAAAAATGGTAAAAATAATAAAAATATCCCTCTTTTATGGACTAGAAAAACAAAAGCTTCCTCTACATAAAAACTAAAAAAAAAACTAAAACTTTCTTTTCATAAAAAATGACTAAAACTTCAACTAGGACAACATTTTTGATGCCTTACAGAAAGTAAAGATCAAATTTCGATACAAAGATATTACACAATTATAAAATTAAAACAAGATGAGAAAAATATATAAAACAAGTGCAATGAAAAAAAAAGTACTAAACTGCATAAACCTAAAATCTTTCTTTTAAAATAAAGAACTAAGTATTTCTTTTCGATTTTTCAAATGCGCGGCCTAATCTCTGACATACTTCGTTAATTTTTTTCTTGAAATCAGGCACTTTTTGTCTATTGTCTTCAACCACCTGTAGTAGATACTGTTTTTGTTTTTCATCTCTAGTGATCGAATTAGCATAATCTATTAATTTAATACCTCGTTCGGCCGTGTCATTTACTACTTTCATATAGTGTACAAAATTACTCATTCTTTTGAAATCTTCATCTTTCCATTCGTTTGCAGATTTTCTAAGCCAGTTACCAGAATAATTGAATAAATTCAAGAAGAGCCATGAGTTTGGCCCAGCTAGATCCGGAAGTCTCGTGGAAGGGTTAAGTATAGGAAATGTTGGTGGTCCTCGTCGGTTAGAAAATCCTCGCTTCTCAAATTTCGATATTGATTTAGCAATTTTGGTCTTCAATTCACCACTTAAATTTTCTGAAAATAAAGAAAGCGGTACCATTTCTTCAGTAACATACCAGAGGTGGCGATCAAGGGCCTTAATAGCCTGGTTTGCTACTTCTTCATCGATTTTCTTGTATGCTTGCAAGTCGTGATATAATTGCAGGTCATTTTCAGGTGCTTCAACTCCTTTTGTAGATGACACCCAAACTTTGATATATATCATTACTATAAATTTGCATACTCTTTCCAGCTTATTCACCATATTTTCAGTGTAACCTGCTTGATCACTAAAAGCAAACATTTTTATACAATACATGATTGTAGCCATCCATCTAGTACGATGCGAGGCTCCAGGATGAAGCCAACGAATTCCTTTGGGTGGAGTTTGATTCAAAATCTGTAGGCATAACTCAGCACTTTCTTTATAATCCCCGCGAAGTAATACATTGCTATCTTCATTTTGCAGGATTTCATAAAGATATTTTGTTACATCTTCAATTTTATTCTTTAGGTATCTGTTTGTTGTTTCCAATGTTTTATGTTTCTTGCTCGTATCTAAATTCCTCCATACAGTTTGTCTAAATTTTTGAAAAAATTCATGATCAGGTGATATTGATTTGCCAAATATTACTTTAAAAACATCATTCAAAATTCTTTCAAATATATGATACCTGTATGCGCACCAGAGTATCCTCTGTCCTAATAAGTCTTCTAGTCTTTTGCAGGCACCAGTGATCCAACCGAAATTCGATGTGGTTGTATCAAAAACCAACGAAACCACTCTTCCTTCAAGGTTCCAATCCATAGCAGCTTCAAAAGTGGCTTGGGCTTGAGAAAATCCAGTAGCATCATGGATATCTGGAACCGCTAAAATTTTGCCTTCCTTCGCACTTGGCATTCCCGAAACTAAAATAGCCAACCGTTCTTTCTTTTCACCTCTCACTTCTGTAACTATTTTAGAATCCCAATGGAGCGAAGAGAAATTTGGAGGCTTAAAATCGATTTTCACTTTCTTAGATGTGTTCCCCCTAGTTTTCTTTCCTGCATTCCAAGAAGTTGTTCTGGACAGGCTGACTGTTTCTAAATCTATATCACAGGCAGAAAGCACAGTAGCAGCAAAAGCTGTTCTTTGATTTAATGACAAGTTTAATCTGTCAGCTATATTGCTAACTTTAGAAGACTTCATAATATTTTGACGCTTAGGACCTTTTTCGCACTCGAAAGTTTAAATTCTGGATCATCTTGCTCCGATTCTGAAGACGAATTTTCTTGATATACCATATTCATTTTAGATGTTCCAGGCATTACTTTCCTTTGTGATTCTTTTAGTCAAAGAATATCTTCGTACTTCCATTTTTCCCGGGCTTTTTAGGCATTGCTAATGTACTTAAACTTTTGGATATTAATGTAGTACTTTCATATAACAATATTGTGAAGAATATCATAGTAAAAAATAGCCCGACCAATAATTCAGGCATTATCTATAAAATTGGTTGTAAACAATGTGATTCCGTTTACGTTGGTCAGACGGGAAAGGATTTGCACACGCTTGTAAAACAGCGTCAATATTCCGTTAGAACGGGACAGTCGTCCAGTGCCCTTTTTGTCCATTTGTCAGAGTTATCCCATTGTATTGATTGGAATAATGCTTCAGTTTTGTTTCACTCTAGCAACATTGTCAATAGAAATATTCTTGAGTCTGTTATTATTCAACTTACAAATAACACTGGGGAACAAATTTTACCTTTTTTTTGTTTCTTGGGCGTGAACAGGTCCGTCTTGTAGGATGTTTTCCGCTGATTCCGAATATAGCCGTAGAATTTCTCTATCACCCAAGGTTACTGAGAAATTTGTATTTTAATATTTATTCAAAAAGTGTATAGAAGTTAGTAAAAATACTTCATAAAAATTATATTAGTGGCAGATTGGCATTTAAAATATTCTTCTTAAAACTTCTTTGTCACTGATTTTCTCATGTAGTTTTCATTAGGAGCTTCTCGCATCAATGTCCAGCAGTAATCAGCTAACATTGCCGGATCCCACCTCCCTTGGTAGCGTTTCTCCATAGTAGCTATATCTTGGTGGAACCTTTCTCCATGCTCATCGCTTACGTCGCCGAGGTTTTCAGGGAAGAAATCTAAATGGGAGTGCAAGAAATGGATTTTTAGTGACATATTACATCCCAATAACCTATATGCTTCAATCATGTCCTGCACTATTTTTTCATAGTTAGAAGCTTTGATGTTCCCTAGAAAATTTGTGACAACATTCTTCATGGCCTCCCATGCCACTTTTTCTTTTCCTCTCAAGGCATCATCAAACTTTTGATCTTTCATGAGCTCTCTGATTTGGGGACCAACAAAGATCCCTTCTTTTATCTTTGCATCGCTAAGTCGGGAAAACTTTTTCTTCAAATATTTGAATGCCTCATCTTCCTTGTTCATTGCTTTGACAAAATTTTTCATGATGCCAAGTTTGATGTGAAGTGGCGGTAAGTATATTTTCTTGGGGTCAACTAAGGGTTCATGAGACACATTCTTCAGTCCTGGATACATTTTTGACGAAGTGGCCAATCCTTTACAAAATAATGCGAATCTCTGGCTCTGCTGTCCCATTCACAAAGGAAGCAGCAGAACTTCGTATAACCGAGCTGCATTCCCAGAAGAAGCGCGACGACTTTTAAATCCCTACATATATACCAATGAAACTGGTCATAATTAATCTGCTGAAGGATGAGTTTCATATTTTCGTAAGATTCCTTCATGTGGACAGCGTGCCCTACAGGAATGGAAGGGTATTTATTTCCATTGTGAAGTAGTACAACCTTGAGGCTTAGCTTCGAAGAGTCAATAAATAAACGCCAATCTTCAGATTTGTGCTCATGACCGAGAGCTAACAGCAGTCCATTTACATTATTACAGTAGCATAAACCACCTGACGAGGAGAAATACTGCATCAGATCTTTTTGGCGAGTGCGGAACGCCGATATGCTTGTATCTTTTGCCAGCAAATTCCATTCACGTAACCTGGAGCCCAATAATTCCGCTTTCTTTTTCGGAAGGTCCAAATCTCTCACGAGATCATTCAGCATAACCTGCGTTATCATACGTGGTTTATTTGATTCAGGTTGCTGAAAGTCTGTATCTTTAGTGTCATCAATTTCCATTGGTTCAACTTCAGACTCTTCATCCAGTGTCCATGACTTTGGGGGAGTTGGAATTGGGTTATCATCGTCATGTAGTACTGGTCTCATGGCAGATGCAAGATTTGGGTATTGAATTTTATGTTTATTTTTGGCAGAGAATGCTGAAACGTTAGTCATACAAAAATAGCAATCCGTTAGGTGATCCTTGGGCTCTCTCCAAATCATTGGTATGGCAAATGGCATAGATTTGCGGTACCTTTAATCCAACCCCTAAGAGTGACGGCACAGGAAATGCATGAGATATGAGGTGCCCCAGGATTTGCCTTGGTCGCCTACCTTACATCCAAAATAAAGTTCGTAAGCCTTCTTCACGAGTGGGGTCATCGTCTTCCTCTGTGCCATTATGGTCAGTTCTCCACATACGTAGCAAAATGTATCTCTGGGATTAATACAGTTTCGATTCATGCTGGCGGAAAATTATTGAAATCACGGAAAACTTTTTGGAATGAAAAACCAATTTTTTCTACTATGAAAATTTTTAAAATTTGAGCAAAACTTGAAAAAAATTTCTTTCTTTTTATTAAAAATCTGTTTGTTTAAATAGCTATATTTTTTTAATGCAAAAAATACTATTAAATATAGTTAACCTGGAAAAAAAAGAAAGTAAAATTAAATTAGTACACTTAATTTTAACTAATATTTTGGGAAAACTCTGAGTAAATGGAAATATTATTTTCTCGAAAACTAGGGGTGATAGAAAAATTCTGAAGCCATATTTGGAATCAGCATCAAACGTTCTATAAGAAACACCAAATAGTTTTCAAGAAACAAAAATGTTGTTCCCTAGTGTAACTTTAACATGAGCAAAGGTCTTTTTCAACTCGATCCCGTTGTTTTGAATTCGTTCAGAATGGATTTAGACAAGGGCCGAATGCTAAACCGTAGGTAATTTTCCCTTATAAATTTGTATGCTCCTCTTACAATTTTTATTTTTCAATTTATTTTTATTTATTTATTTTTTTGTGACCTATATACTATTCAGGCAATATCTATAAAATTGGTTGTAAACAATCCATTTGATTTTGTGTTGAATTTGGGTAAAGTGCTAAAATTGGTAGTTTTCCTTACAAATGTGTATGCTCCTCCCACAATTTTTATTTCTATATTTACTATATATATATATATATATAATATATATATAATATATATATTATATATATATATATATATATATATATATATATATAATTATTTATATATATAAGCAAAGAACTATAGACCAGTGTCATTGACGTCCCACCTCACCAAAGTATTTGAAAGAATATTTCGACAGAAAATTTATGATTTCCTGGAGACACGGGAAAGATTCAACGAAAATCAGCATGGATTCCGATCAGGTAGATCATGCCTATCACAATTAATAGAGCACTACAACAATATCCTAGATGCATTGGAAGGCAATGACAACTACGATGTTATATACACAGATTTTGCTAAAGCTTTCGATAAATGTGACCATGGTATAATAGGCCATAAAATTAAAGACATGGGAATAACAGGCAAAGTGGGAAAATGGATCTACAACTTCCTTAGTGATCGTCTGCATGTCGTCAAAATTCAAGTATCATCATCAGAATCGGAAGTACGCAGCTCAGTACCACAAGGGACAGTACTGGCCCCACTCCTGTTCATTATCATGCAACAGACATAGACAGCGGAGTAAACAGCAATAGTATAGTAACATCCTTTGCAGACGATACAAAGATCAGCAGAAAAATCAGCGATGTACATGACGTGGAGGCCCTGCAGAGGGACACGAACAAAATATACAAATGGTCAGAAGACAACAACATGTCATTCAACGCCGAGAAATTTCAGCTCTTGAGATATGGTAGAAAAGAAGAATTTAAACAGACTGCATATGACGCGTTCGGTGGAGAAGGGGCGAACGCAACATTTTCGAATTATGCCACAAAATGCAGTTAAAGTTTGTAAACTTTAAACCTTTGTATTTTTCCGGTTTATTGAAATGTTGTATGAATTTGAACACATATTTGAGTAAAATATTGTTGTGTAATATGTCGATATAATAAAACGCCAAGAAATTTTACAATATTATTTATTGATAGCTTCTGATGTTAACTGGTGTAATCCATTATTTGGTCCTCTTCGTCGAATGTTGTATTACCTGCTTCAACTGTTTCGGTTTCTTCCAGTTCCTTTAACAATCTTGTATAATAGTTCACTGCAGTTGCAGGCATTAGGTCTGATAATTCTTTGAGATCTTTTATTTTTTCCTTAGTTATTGGCAGCAATTGGGAATACTTTGGTTGCAGTGTCTGCTGGGCTAGATTGAATAAACTGACACTGTAGGATTTTTTCCCTTTCTGCAGTCTGACGGGATGGCTATTATCTTGGGTTGTGCGGTATGCAGTAGATATTACGTAGCCTTCTTTGTGTTGAAAGTCAAATATTAACTTTCTTGCATCTGTAAATTTAGTAGTTGTTGATTTCCTAATGACAATGCACGTTTTTAGGACGTCAAAATCGAGAAAATCAGCCTGTTTCATTTCTACAACTAGGAAGCGCTGCGAAACGGCTGTAGTTATGGCCGTAACATAATCTTTTTTGGTGTAAATAATATTGCTGTAATTATTTTTTATATTTTGTTCAATTTGGCCAAATTCAGCATCACAGGGCATTGTCGAGTGACCAGAAAGTAGATAGATGTGTTCAATGTGAAGCAATGATGCGGAGTGAATTTCTCTCGAGATACATTAAAACCTAAATTTTACCGTGAAAGAGTGCAGACTAACATCTAATTTTTTGCATAGGTAAAGCAAAGGTTTTAAAGGATAATTATACGACAAAAAACTCATTTTTCGAATTTTGTGGCGTTCGCCCCTTCTCCACCGAACGCGTCATATTATGCTCCAGATAGACAGGAAATTCAGAGAAGCATGAAAGCGATTGATCTCGGGATAATAATGACAGATGATGCGAAATTCGAAACACAAAATCAGATAGCGATAAATAAAGCAAAAAGAGTCGCCGGACAGGTCCTAAGAACGTTCAAGAGAAGGGACAGGACAGTAATGATTCCCCTGCTAAAACCACTGATTATACCAAAATTTGAATACTGCTCAGTTTTGACGTCCCCATATAAAAAGGAAGAAACTAATAAACTAGAAGAAACGCAAAGGCATTTCACAGCCAAGATTGATGGCTGCAAAGAACTCAACTACTGGGAAAGACTACGTAAACTAAATCTGTACTCACTGGAAAGAAGAAGAGAGAGGTACATCATAATCTACATATGGAAAATGATCGAAAAACTGGTACCAAACCTAAAACTAAACCCAATTACCATTCAAACAACACTGGAAAATAGGAAAGGCAGAATGTGTAGTGTTCCCAAATTAAAAGCACGACAAGGGACCTCCTCAACCCTGAAGGAAAATAGCTTGGTTGTCAGGGGGCCAAGACTTTTCAACCAGCTTCCTAAGGACCTCAGAAACGTAACGGGGGTCAAAGTTGAAGTCTTCAAGAAAAGACTGGATGCCTGGCTCAGGACAGTACCAGATGAGCCGGGCGTGCCTGGCTATGTACGGTGGAGAGCGCAAGAAAGTAACTCGCTCCTCCACCAGGCCAGACCTAGAGGCGGGGCCACCAGCTTGACCTCCGTGTGAAGAGAGACCAACACACGAAACAACATAAGGTTCATAAGGCATAAGGTAAGGTATATATATTTTATTTTTTTTGTAACCTATATATAGTCTTGAACGCTTTATTTACTTCAGTGTTCCTGAGGATGTCATTAGACGAAAGCGCTTAAGCACCACTCTGTGTTTCCTTTCCTTCGTGGTTTTATTCATCATAAATATTTTTCACGTGTTACTTTCGTGAAATAATTTTCATATGTGTGTATATATATATATATACATTCAACTGCAAAGAACACGCAGTATAAATAACGTAAAGAACGACGCTTGTATAGGAGATATTCCGCGCAAGACGGAATATCTCCTATACAAGCGTCGTTCTTTACGTTATTTATACTGCGTGTTCTTTGCAGTTGAATGTATATAATGTTACGGCATGCGGGAGGTGCCCCCTTGGGGCATTGGTTTCTGCGAGTATGTAGAGGAATTACGGCATTTGGAAGAGTGAAGTCCATGGTGTAATGGTATCGCGTCTGACCGGCAATCGGAAGATCCCGGGTTCGATTCCCAGGTGGTACTTCATTTTTTCATTTGTTCCGTTTTCTCTCTCTCGTCTTGCGCGGAATATCTCCTATACAAGCGTCGTTCTTTACGATATATATATATTATATGTGTGTGTGTAGATATACAATATGCACACACACACACACACACATATATATATATCATATGTATATGTATATATATATATTATATATATGTGTGTGTGTGTGTGTGTGTGTAGATATACTATATATATATATTAGGGTGTCCCAATTTTTTTTCTTAACACGATCTGACCACTCGTATCATGCCCGGATGTGGTTTGGGCTAAAGCATTGGCTGTGTGATTTTCAACTCGATCAGATGATATTTAGAGGTCCCGACGTTTGATGACTTTGTTTTGGTTTTCAGAATTGATCATTATGGCGTTGACAAGATCAAACATCAAGTTGTGGCTTCTTGAGAGGTCTCCGATAGCAGAGCTGGCTAAATCTCGATTACCAAGTAATATGGACGTGTTGTTCCTTTTCTTCTACCATCACCGCGACCAAAAGAAGACAGATTCCAACAGTGTCAAGGCTGTAATATCGGCTGTATTAGAAATCTGGGCTAGAGCCAACTCGAATCTGGCAACAACCTCCGTTCATGCCTCGACTAAACTAAAAGCTTTGGTTCAGAGGTATCGAAATTTGCATAAAAACAAGAACAAGACTGGAATGACTTACAATATGCAGCGGGATGTATTCTTGGCTGATATGGAGGATATTTTTGATGTCGCCCGCTCAGACGTTCTGGATCGGGGAGATATCCCTCTTGAAGACAAGGAATTCCTCATTTCCCAAAGGGAAGATCGACATACGAGTTACATGGGAGGTGAAGATAGAAAATATAATGCAGCCACAATGAAAAGACAGGAAAGGGAAAGAGCTCTTGAGCGGGCACACCGGCGTCAAACGGAGGAGGCTCTAGCTGTAGGAGTCACAGAAGAGGCTACCGACAGCAGTTCTAGCACATCGTCAGCTGACAGTGGAAACGAAGCCGTCACTTGTGGACTTAAACCTTCGAAAGCTCCCAAACATGACAGACTAAAAGAAAGTCAGTGATCTTGACCTGGCAGCAACTTGCGATCGCGAGGGCCTTTCTGTTCGACAGGCAACATCAGCGTTTGCTGCGACTGCAAAATCCCTAGCTCTCGGTCCTGACAGTGTTGCCGTCTGGCAAAGAGCCGAGCTGCAGAACTGATGGTGGTCAATGATGCAGCAGAGCGAGGCATCGCCCTCATTGAGAAATACACAAGCAAACCTCTGTGCCGTGATGAAGAAGACCTCCAGTTCCTCCTTCGAACTGTCCACTCACACCGACGGAATGTGAGCCGGAAGGGAACAAAAACGGATCTCATGAAACGTGTTTAGTTAAAATGCATAAATGTGATGCTTTGAAATTGTTGTTTGTGTGTTAAGATTAAAATACATGTTTATTTTGTATAATCATCTTTGTGATGGAACTTTTGAGAAAAATATTTCAGTTAATTTGCGTTTCAGTTAAGAGGAGAAATAAAGTGTTCAAAGTTCGGGACCTTTAAATTTCCTTCGATCTCTCTGACATTTTACAGGAAGACTTCTAATGGGAAACAACAAAAGAGCGCAACACGAGCGGATTTGTATCCCGAAAAAACATTTGGCCCCCTATGAGTTTGGGACACCCTAATATATATATATAAAAATATATATATATATATATATCATATGTGTGTATGTATATACAGGGTGTACATAAAGTTAGGATCTATTTTTGTGAAGCACTTGGAAATTATATGGAATTCAATCATAAAATGATAAAGTGGTAACATTTATTAAATAATTAAGAGTAGGATTCGACGTGACGCCCATCAGTATCCCTGCACAGCTCAAATCGTTCCGCAGCATTTCTAAACACATTCTGGAGCATTTGCGGGGTTATGTTATCTGCAGCAGTTCGTTTACGTGTACGTAAGTTTTCAAGACTCGTAAGCTTCGTCTGATAGACGTGCGATTTGATAAAGCCCCATGCAAAGAAATCTAAAGGGGTTAAATCTGGTGATCTCGCTGGCCCAGGTCTATTGCTTCCGCGTCCGATCCAGCGATTTGGAAAACGTCCATTTAGATAATCCTGAACAATTTTGGCATAGTGACAAGGAGCACCATCATGTTGATAGACGACGGTACTAACAATCCTATCCCCGTCGTCTATCAGCATGATGGTGCTCCTTGTCACTATGCCAAAATTGTTCATGATTATCTAAATGGACTTTTTCCAAATCGCTGGATCGGACGCGGAAGCAACAGACCTTGGCCTGCGAGATCACCAGATTTAACCCCTTTAGATTTCTTTGCATGGGGCTTTATCAAATCGCACGTCTATCAGACGAAGCTTACGAGTCTTGAAAACTTACGTACACGTATACGAACTGCTGCAGATAACATAACCCCGCAAATGCTCCAGAATGTGTTTAGAAATGCTGCGGAACGATTTGAGCTGTGCAGGGATACTGATGGGCGTCACGTCGAATCCTACTCTTAATTATTTAATAAATGTTACCACTTTATCATTTTATGATTGAATTCCATATAATTTCCAAGTGCTTCACAAAAATAGATCCTGACCTTATGTACACCCTGTATATATATATATATATATATATATATATATATATATATATATATATATATATATATACCAGCGAAGTTAAGCGACATTGGGTCTGGGCAGTAGTTGGATGGGAGACCTTCCTCTGCGCCCAGATTATGTAGCGACCCGTGGTTCGGATTCCACGTAAACCTTAGATGTTGCGAAGGAGGTTAAACAACCCGAATAAAAAAAGTACAGGCAAATGAGTACAAAAATGGTAACTGCAAAAAACAACCTTAACTATTCGAATAAAGAAGACAAACTATTAGCAAAATCCTTTTTGGTTTCTACATCTGGCATCAGACTAATGAGATCATTCTAGCTCTGATAAAACCATCTCTTGCTTCAAAACCAAATAACGAACTTGAAGAGTCCGTTACTAATTTAATATAACGCTCTACATTCAGGGTATGAGTGGGATAATTTGGAATGTTCAATGCGTTTTCTGTGATAGCTAAAATTTCTGCGTGTGTTAGCTTCATTGTAAGAGGTGGCTCACTTAGTTTAGTATTATTCCAATTAATTATTTCATCCCAGTCCTTTACATCGAAATTAAGATTAGGAACCTTGAAATCTCTCAATTCTAAATTCTGACCAGTCTTATTTCGCGTGTCTATGATTCTGCTAACAGCTTTTTCACGTTTTTACCCAGCTGTGTCACACAACATTGCCAGAAGAATATTTTCCGGGTGAGCAAAGCATGCATTTCGGGATATATACTTCTTAACAATTTCTACTGATTCTCTAGGCAAATGCTTAACCCTTTTAATAGCAGAAAACATGCCTTGGGCCACCTCTGCAGTTAGGTCTACACTTGATGTCAAACCACTTAGGACCATAATTTGTCACAATGAAGTGTGTTATTGTGTAAAATTTCTTTGTTGGTTTCACTGTTGAAATATAAAGCCTACAGACCCTATTAGCAAGAGTTAACCATCTAGCATGACTAAGAGGACTTGGCTTTACATGAGCAAGGTGTTTATCAACTATACCATTTCTGAATGCTGAAATAATGCGGTATAAGTACTGCTGATCTCCAATAACATCATCAATAATGTGTTGTGGCAAATATAATAGTGCTTTACCACTAGTTATAGGTTTGAATTGTACTACTGGTTTGTTTTCACAAAACTGAATGGCTTTCCCAATAGGACCAACACAGGTACTTGCCCCAGATGTTGTACTTTCTCCATAACATGAATCACACCTCCTTTTTAACCAGTGTTGGTATTTGTGCTATCACAGCCTATTACAGCTATATCATATTGTAGATGTTTCTCTTTAATAGCTGACAATAGAGAATTTGCTATGTCTGCAGCCTTACTCGATCCCTGGTGTTTCCACCTGGTTCAGCAGTCATTATATAATATTCTTCACTCATTTTATTCACTGCACCACCTATCATTGACTTTCACTTTACTTAAAGTCTGATCTTTTCGACCAATGAAGTATATGGAAGTAATAGGATTCTCTTTATCACTTTTCAATGTTTTTCGAAGTCTTTTTCTTTCTCTCCGTACTTTACTTCTATCTATTACATGCTGCAAAGACATTCTCATTTGGTTTCCAGTATTTTCAAAACCACAGACTTCAGTTTCCATAATCCCATTGTCACTGTCCTCATCTGAAAAACTTTCTACTAAGCTCAAAGGTTGAACTTCAGTGGAACGATTAATGGTTTTTTTCTTTACTTGTTCTAAGAGTTTCCTCTTGTAATCTCGTTTGTAAAATTTGTGTGGCATGCACATCTACAATCCCTCTGTACATTTTACGATCAAGCAGAAACTGTAATGCCTCTTTTGGTACTTTTTTATCTCTCCGACATATGCAATGTATGTTAATTTCTTCACAATCATCACTGCATCCAATGTCTGTATGAGATTTTAAATTACATTTACAGGCACATAGGCTATATCAAACAAATTACTGAAACTATTCATATATTCATTTTTTAGTTCCACTGATGTTTTTGATTTACTCAACATTGCTCCTCTTTCTATGAATCTTGCTACCTTTTGAAACACAGATTTTCCTGAACTGTGGGGATTGATGCTTTCGGCAAAATTTAGTAGATTATGAGTTATTTGTCTGATGATTGGATTGTTAGCTGCATTTTTCCTTTCTTTGAGAGAAAGTACCGAGCCACTTGTAAATTAGTTGGCAAAAGATTATGAGGCAACTTCTCAGGAGTTCCAAACATACAATGTTGCTTAGAATGCCTTGTGCTCACAAAATTTTTCCTGGCTGAATAGCACGGGGAACTTGAAAGCGTAGATGCTGCTGCATGAAAAGCTGTTGGTGTGGAGTTGCTGCAAGAGGGGATGTTGCTAGCTTGATGTGAAGAAGGATGTTGTTTCAGTTGTGGAGACACTGGTGTGTGGGATACTGAGTTCATCCCTGCTCTTTTATAGGTGAATTATTAACTGAAAAATGAGAACAAAAACTCAATTAAAAATCAATGAATTTTATTTGGTTAAGGAAAAACAACAAATATTTACGCAGTTTACTCACGTCAGTCAAATGTACATTGTAACAAGTGTAACAGAATATTTTTTTATCTCGTGTCTCATAGCATGGTCACTAACTTCTTACGCTAGAGAGCATGCTATGAAAATGAGAAAAAAAATTCTGTAGCTGGGGGACAACAACTGCAGCTGACTGTCAGGCGAACTGTGGTGGCTGGGGAGACAGAAGACGCGATGCGTACAAATATACAGTACGACCTTGGCAGGAATACTTAAATGTGGGAATGAAACAAAATAATATATTAAAGTTTTAAAAATTTATAATTGTGGTTCATAATGACATCAATGGCGTTATTCATATGACGTAATGTTGACGGATGTATTGTAGCTGGGAACTGTATTTTCTGTTTGTTAAATTGTATTCATGCAAAAATAGGACGGTTAGAGAAACCTGGCACAATTTGTATCATATATTCGTTTTTCTCAGCAAAAACCATAATAAAATATAAGTGTGCCATTGTAAATTATCAGTTCCACTCCACCCTAATAAATATATATATACAGGGTGGGCCAAATTAACTATTACCCTTACTTTGAACAATATAATTTTACCTTTATCAAATGTTATTTGTACAATCAATGTATGCGTCCTATATAGAATTTTATGGTCTATCTCGTGGTAAAGTTGGGTTTTTGCTCACTGTAACCATTATTTTGTAATTCGCTGTTATACAGACATAGGTAGAAAAAGTTTGTTTCTATATAGTTACCTAATTGAGTCTCTGATTATGCGGAATGTGCCCTCCTCCATTATCAATACACGCTTGCAACCTTGTCTTCTCCCTTATCGATGGCAGTACCGCATCAAGGATTTTTTGTTGGTAATAAGCAGCAGTGATTTTGGCATTTTGATCGACAAAAACAATCTCTGACTTCCCTAACTTTGAAATAAAGATGGAAACCATGACTTTTTGAGAAAAATGCGGACGTTCCCTGCAAAGTCGATCTACACTGATAGATTTTTGTCCTGTCTTCCATAAACTCGGTCATTTTGTGTGTTTATTGTTGAAGCAACCGTAAAGGTCTTCTCGTTGCTGAACCATATTTTCGACACCTCTCTGTCTAGGAATCGATCTAACAGAGCACGACATTTTTCAACTCTTGCTTGCTTATTTGATGTAGAGAGCTTATGAACTTCGACTCTTTTAAAGCATTTAAGACCCAGGTCATCTTTTACTATACGACGAACACTAGAGCGAGAAATACCAGTAGTTTTTTAAATTTCTCTAACGGACTTGTGGATGTTCGGTCGTTTTTCCTGACTGCATATCATGGATGAAACCGTGTCAATATTTTCCTCAGTACGTGATGTTTCTGGCCTTCCACTGCCTTCTTTTCGTTTGGTCGACCCTGTGATATCGATTTTTTTTATGAGATACTGAAATCCAGGTGTCGTCCATCGTTTATTTGGAAACTCTTTCTTCATTCGTTTTGCACCCCAAGTGTTTCTCCTTACGCAGGTTCAATATCAATGCTTCATCTTTCAAAGAGTATTTCATATGTTATAATTGTTCACTAACTATAGAAGAATGATGGTCTGAAATGAAAAAGGAAATAAATTAATTATTTGGTGTAAAAATTAGGAAAATTCATTATTTAATGGAAAAACTGACTGTCAGCTGAAATTATCAGTTGCTGACTTTGACCGCCCTTCAGTTGAGCACCATATTCTGATACCTCCCTCCAGCCTGTACCTCTACTCATGGGGGCGTTGAATCTAGATTCAAAGTCAGTGTTTGAAAGAGCAAAAGTATTGGTACAACGTACGGCCTCAGCAGTAAGATCAATATTGTTTTTATATATATACAGGGCGTCCCAAATAAATGTATACACACTTTAACAGCTGATAGCTCAATTGATGTTTCTTTCTTTCCAAGTTAAACCCATTAGAATTAATAATGGCAGTCAGACTAAGCTTTGAACAAAGGAAATTCATTCTAAAATGCTACTGGAAGTGTGAAAACGCAGTTGAAGTGCAAAGACAGTTTAGGAGGGAGTTTCAAACAGATCCACCAACGCGACTTACCATCACTCGAATTAGAGATAAGTTTGAAGCCGATGGAACTGTTCAGAATGTCCACAAGAAGCGTTCCGGAAGACCACGGACATCGACAAGCCCCACAAAGCAAGAAAGAGTACTGGAAACGTATCACCAAAGTCCAAGAAAATCTGTGCGGCAAGCGAGTCGTGAGGTAGGAATTTCAGAATCGTCTGTCCAACGCATTTTGAAGCGCTGTCAATGGAAAAGTTACATTCCAAGATTAGTCCATGCTATTAATGAAGATGATCCGGACCGAAGAGTGGAGTATTGCGAGTGGTACTTGGCACGATGTGGATGTGGATTAGACGAAGGGGTTTCGTAGAATACCCTCCGCGTTCACCAGACCTCACACCACTAGACTTTTTGTTATGGGGATACTTAAAAGACAAAGTCTACGCTATAAAACCTGCAACAGTCGCTGAATTGAGAGCAGCCATTGAACGAGAATGCACACAAATACCAAACGAAATGTTTCGTGATGTTTGCGATTCCATTGCTTCGCGTTATCAGCAGTGCCTGGACCAGAACGGACGTCAGTTTGAAAACAGGCGTTGACAAAACAATTAAATAATGTCTGTAGATTCTATTACATTTTGAAAATGAAATGTATTTTAATAAACACTGCCTTTATAATTATTTAAAGTGTGTATACATTTTTTTGGGACGCCCTGTATATATATATATATATATATATATATATATATATATCATTTTATGGATTTATAGATTTTATGCTCCTTGGTGGTGTAGTGGTTAGCGTCGCTGACTACAAATCCATCGGCCATGGGGTCAAGACCCGGTGACGGCAGCCGGTGTGCAGCAAAACCCAGCTGTTCATCCTTCCACACAATAAAGAAAGTGGTTGGTAGATAAATGGGTGCCCTGTGTAGACTAGTGGTTAAGACGCTGGACTGCTGGTGGGGCGTGGTTCGGATTCCACGTTAAACTGTAGTTCTCAGGTGGAGTGAAAAGCTTGACCTTCGTCAGAATGAACAATTCGGGCGGAAACAAACCAAAGGTTATATATATAGTATACAAATTAAAAGCTGTTATGTTGAACTGACACCGACAAGTATCAAAATTTCAAGATTCTTTTTAATAGTTACAAAAGAGAACCAAAGCCTGATAGTCCTATACAAAGACATACAGTATAAAGTCCAAAACAATACAACAGATAATGAATATATCATTATCTTCTCGCAAAACAGTTTTTAAAAAAATGTCAGTGTCATCGTTTCCAATCTATATATTTACTGACATAACTACAATAAAACCGTGAAACATAATAATAATGGTTTGGCGCAAGAAGAATTTTTTTGTTTAATAAACATTTTATGGAGGTAAAATACTAAATTTCTTTTTAGCCAAATTACGTTAGTAGTATGTGCGAAAAATGGGAGAGTGCAAGTTGCATGCAATTTTGATCATATGAGTGCCAGTGCCAACCCTTCCCCCCTTGTTGCAAGGTGCCAACCCCCAAGGTTGCCAAAAGAGGACAAAAAGTGGGGCAGGGGGAATCCTCCAAGCTGCCATAAGCTAGGGGGAATCTCACCCAACCCTAACCTAAAAGAGAGAGGAGAGAGCATCCTTCGCCTGGACAGCAAAGACGCATAAAAAATCTTAAGTGAAGCATCAGCTTGCTCAGAAGTCTTAATCAGCAAACTGGCTTAAGCAGCCAGTTGGCATGGAAAGCACTGCCCACTGGCTTAAGCAGCCAGGTGCCATAACCATCCATTTGGCGTAGTGTATACATATAGATATAAATGGATAGTGTATACATATAGAGGGTGTTTATAAAGTCCCTATCTATTTCACTGAAAACGTAGCAAAAAGGGTAAAATTCAATAATAATATAATAGAAGGCATACATTTAATGAATACTTAAGCATATGATTCTACATGAGCACCATCAGTATCTCTACAGAGTTCGAATCTGTCAGCAGCATTGCGGAACACATTTTGGAGAATTACAGGATTTATTTTTGTAACTGCTGTTACGAGACGAGCAAACTTAGAAATGTAGTCCCTAAACAGGTTTTATTGACTCTTTATCGTACACTTGTTCTTCCTTATATAATATAATGCACCCTTGTTTGGGGAAACTCCGCAAACAACAAATTAAACGGTATCTTTGTCATCCAAAAAGAGCAATAAGGTTATTTTTCTGATGGCGATTTCCTTGATCATTATGGTGCATTATTTAAAGAGTTAAACTTAATAAAGCTTTAATGATGTAATTAAACTGGCACTTTTTATTTTTATTTGCAATGGGTAAATAGATATTTTGTAATTCATCAAGAAATCCACTACTTGTTATGAGATATATATGCAGTGTACTTAAATAAATAAATAAATAAATAAAATATATATATATATATAGTACAGTGCACCGAAATTAAAGACGAGACACTGGCTCAATTCATCACTGAAGGAAAATAGCATGGTTGTCACGATAGACTTTTAAACAGCGTCCAAAGAGCCCCAGGACCTTTACAGTGGTAAAGAAGACTATCTCAGGACGGTGCCAGATGGGTCTGGTGTACCTTGCTATGCGTGCCAGAGCGTACAAGAGAGAAAATCGCTCATTCACCAGGCCTAGAGACAAGTCCCTGCAGCATTGTCTGTATGTGAAGAGCGACCAACGGACGAAGCTGCTACGGGGGTCACTTTATGTGAGTTCGAACGATGATTCATGGTCGAGATGCGGACGACCCCTTTGCACCACCCCGCCTCATTTATATATATATATATATATATATACATACACCAAAGAAAGAAAGAACTTAGCAAAGCAAATAAAATAGAGATATTATTACTTTATTAATGAAATTTTCGCATACCGTAATCCATTCTTCTTCTTCTTGACGTGTGGAAGATAGTGACGAGTAGCCAGATGGAGCTACTGAGATTGCAGAAAAATCAGAGGTCAGGTGTTCCATAGCCGTACTACGCGAATCATGGAGTGAGTGTTGAGAGGGGCGCTTTGGGATGCGGGTGGAGAAATGAAGAGTGGAGTCATTGTCATACGAGTGAATAGGACAAGAAGCGCAAATAAAAGCTCATTATTAAATAAAAGGAAAAGAGTGGGTGACAGGAAACAACCCTGAGGAGCACCACTGTTAACAGCTTTAGGAGAAGAACAGTGGCCATCTGCTATGCTGTTTAATATGTATATTGACGGATTAACTGCTTCGAGGCAATAGTGGGGTGTTGTATAGATAACACAAGGATAAATAACTTAGTTTATGCCGATAATATGGTGTTAATAAGTCCCTCTGTTAAAAGAAAGCAACGTTTTCTTACGTCAAATTACCCGAATGACGCGGGGTGATGCAGTGGATCAAAGCCAGGTTGATATTCATCAGCTCGAAAACAAGTGCAATTGTTTCCCAGAAAATAACATTCTTAGTCAGAGACAGGGGAAAGATGGATTGAGGAAGAATGTTCCAGAGCTGACCATTAGAATAGATGAAGGCTGTAGTGTCAATTATAACAACGAAAGTAAAAAGCGATTTAACACTGCGGTAAAGAGAGAGAGAGGGAGTGAAGACAATCAGTAAGAGACAGGAGACAATGTTTAAAAATTCTGATTAAACAGTAAAGCTAAAGAATACGTCAACCAAGTGACTATCCATGATAGTGACTGGTAAGCTAAACCAGTATTTATTTTCACTATTCCCCCATAAATAAGATGAATATAATATGCACCATTATCATCTCGATGTTAGCTACTGTGTTGTTTGTGATACCAGATGAGTCGGGTGTACATGACTATGCATGCCAGAGAGTGCAAGAGAGCAATTCGCTCATTCACCAGGCCTAGAGAGCCCAACTTTGATAGGAGAAGAGACGGCATTTGGCCGTCGGAATGGAAAAGAGGAGGGATAGAAGAGGCAGTAAAGTTGCTGAAGATGTTCTTAGTAGTTAGATGACCGAAACAGCGAGAAGAGTTGGATAGATTTTCACATTTTGTCGGCTGAAGGAATTTTTGGCGAGCCGGAGAACAGATTTTGCATGTTTCCGGGCAGCAATATAAGCTGAGGGAGAGTCAGGAGTTGGATGGCGACGACACCTTCTGAAGGCCGCCTCTCTGTTGCTTGTAGCATTAGAACAAGTAAAGTTAAGCCAAGGCTTTTTTGCATTAGAAAGCCTATAGTCAATAATGTACCAGTATTGTTCAAGGCATCTTCTGACTCCACGAAAAGCAGATCATGAAACTGTACTTCCTCTATAGCAGAAGCATTTAAAAGAAAGTGGCCTTTCGCTACAGGCCTATTAAGATAATGAATTCCCCCCTAATTGCTGAAGATTAACTGATAACTCCCCAAACTGGGCTACTGTTATTTTTATTATATATAAACGACCTTCCGCATTCATCTGATATACTAAACTTCACAATGTTTGCAGATGATGCAACAGTTCCTTTTTCCTGCAAAGATATCAATTCAGCTAAGAATATACTTAATTCAGAAATCATCAGTGTAATGAAATGGTTGACCATCATTAAACTCTTCCTAAATACCAGTAAAAACAGATTTCCTGATTTTTACTAAAAAAGAAATGTATATCTTAATTAACTTAATGTTAATGAAATTGTTATAAAGGTGCGTACTGTAACAAATTTTCCTTGCGTATTGCCATATAAGAATTTGCAATAGATTGCTAATGTAAATAAAAATGTGGAAAAGATTTCAAGAAGCGTTGCTATAGTGCTTAAACTTTGAAATTTAGTCCCTAAACAGGGTTTATTGGGTTTTATCATGCTCTTGTTCTTCCTTGTATAACGTACTGCACCATTTATATAATGGCGTAGTTTTTCAGCTCATATTAACACCCTTTAAACAGCCACCTTGTATCTCATAACTAACGTGTGTGTGTATATATATATATATATATATATATATATGTACACTACAACAGTTAAAACTTAATTTAGTTTACTAGAAGCCAAAATTATAATGCATGCAAAAAGGAAATCGGGATGTAAGAATTCCTGGGCCCTTCTATAAAGAAATGAATCCTTAATCCAGAGCTTGTTTGGTTTATCGTTTATAACCCCAGGAATTTTTAGGAATTTAAAAAAGGGTATAGGTAAATTAGAGACGGAAATTTATTTTATTTAATGAACGGGCTTTATTTCAGTAAAAGAGTCCTCAAGTAGTTTAATCAGTACCCCCCACCCCACCCCAAGTAGGCTTAATGGTTTAATGGCAGACGTAGCCTATCCTACCTATTTAACCCACAGCTATTTACCACTATCAGATCAGACTACATAACTTAAGCTGAGAATATTGGCTTTTTAATATTCTTTTACTACTAGTTGTGATTGTAAAGCACACTCTGCTTAGTAAAGCATTGTGTGATTAAACTACATGGCTACATATCATTTGGAAAATATGAATCACTAGGGCCTACTCATCTTTCCTATGCACCTTGGAATCTTAATGCCCTCTACTTTATTCAAGTCTGAAACTAATCTTTTCCATGTTGAGCTACTAAGTTATCAACATAAAAGTGCCTTTTCAAGAAATCTAATGTTAAAGAGTCATTAAATTGATTTAAATGGTATCTATTAGTTAAGGCCGATAAGCTTGGTGAATAAATAGCCTCCAAAAGTACTGCATTGATTCTATATTGGGACAAATTCCTTTATTCATCCACATAACTAATGAAGGGATGAAGGATGGGTATAAGAAAATGCCACCTAAATATACTTACCCAGATATATGACATGCTAACAACTGTAGTATATCAATAATTGAGACACCATATTATTATGCATTTTTGGAGTAGCCTACTCAGATTTAAGCTACATTATTTTTTTAAATAATAAACTGTCATGCTTTCTATTCACATTAAATAAGAAATCTCCAATAGTAGCTATAGGTAAACTTATTCACTGTAGAAAATTATTAAAAATTTAACTTCTTCATATAACAATAGAACCATCAGAAGAACCATTGGGAGAATCTTGTGGTTTGACAATGATAAAACATCCTAATTCTAGTTTATTACAGTGAGAAGAGAGGTCACAAATATATGTGGATGTGTAAGGAAAAGCTTCTCTTATATGTATATGAGTTGTATGTATCTTGCCACTCGACAACAACGTGTCTTTGACGAATTCGGAAGAGAATTGCCACTCTTCCCTTCCCACCAAAGGGAGTGATGCATCTTTGCATCGCTCTACAGGACATCGTTCATTCGATTCTGTTCTTTCTAATCAGAAGGTTTGGAAATCGAAATTTTGCAGTGCCATTTCAGACACCTACAGAAAGTCTTCTCTTTCTCCTATTAAACAGAACACTTATCTTCCTCCTGTTTCCCGTCCGATGAAACAGAATTCTAACTTTTCTCCTGTCTCTTTGTTGGCCCTTCCTCAGGTCATACTACAGGTCGAGAACCTCGGCATTGACCATAACCTTCCTTCTCCTCCTCTAAATGTTCCTTTCTACCACCATAAAACAACTTTTGGGAATACTCATGTTCAGAATTCATTGGCTTTCTTCGTTCTTGTCATCTTAATCTGTGTTTGAAGTCCCATCTTACCATTCTCTATCCCTATTATCTCGCAGCCCGATAGGCCACCGCCCTTCAAGGCTATCTCCAAGATTGGCCCCACGCGTTCAGACTCCTGCCTGTTCCTGAATATTCGATTGGTCACAACTTTTCTGGAGCCATTTGCCACTTTGATTTCGGAAGCGGAACTTCCATCACTAAGGTCACTCGCGTAGCTCCAAAAGGATCGAGTACACGAAACGAAGAACAGTAATCATAACGTCGGTTTATCCCATTTACAAATTGTTTCTTTAATCGTATTTATAGTTCAAGACCTACCACCATACGTAATCCATATACCCGTTTAGGCGATACCCGTGCACTCCTCATGCCCTACGCACTTATTTATTGAAATACGCTACAGATGTGGAATGATCGATGTCGGAGGCAATTAGCCACCAACGAGTACATCCAAAAACTTGAGTAATGTCCATACGTAACCCTTTCACTGTACAAACCCTTGAAATTTTATACCTTCCAAGGTATAGAATTTAGTCAATTCCAAAGTTCTCAAAGGTTCTCAAACGACCCATATCCGTTGTAAACCTTGCAGAAATCGTATAAATTTCACTTAGGTACTTTTGCCATAGTTCAGTGAAATTCTTTTCTCTAAATTTTTATTCTCTTAAAGTTTGAAAAAAATCGCGTTTGATTTAAAATTGTATGCACACAGTGAACTTAGACCAGTGTAAAAAGTGGACCTAAACAAATCAGACTACAAGTACCCAAAGACACAAAAGTGACTGTTAATTATAAGTGTTTATTAGTGCATAAGTATCGATTTTAGTGTAAAATTTAACTGATAAATATAGTGGATTAAGTATTAAGTAGATGTACTTTATTTAACTATTTCTTTTGTCTTTATGGAACATTACATCCAATTACTTCTTTAACTATTCTTTGTCTCTATGTAACACTATATCCAGCTACTTTTGTTTGAGAGGATTTTCAAACTAACTTCCTAGTTCCAACTCTGGGAGGGGAGCCATGTGGAAAAGGCTTTCAACAGGAAATAAATTTTTGTTAAAATTTAAAACTATCATTATGTTTGTATAAATTGAAGTATTAATCCTTTAAAAGATATTATTCTATTCTTATAAATTAAAGTATTAATCCGTTAAAATTTTAACGTTTGTATAAATTGCTCAATGCCCAGTAGATTTTCTGGCATCCTTTTCGATAAGCCTAACTTAAAAGCCTCTTCAAAGGTGTCACATCTACGAGTATAATCTTAAACAGAGATTCCTAAATTCTAAATGTTCTTTTCGGCTAATATAAATCACATAAAGGAGTTAAGTGTGGAACCAAAATTATATAAATTCGTTTGCTAATATCATTGTTAGACAACCTTTGCAACCTTAAGAATCTTTTGTAAACGTGGTACCATGGGAGTTTCTCCAGGGCAAAGTGTAAACACTTTGAGAAGGCAGTCGAAACCTCACCCCTCTGGAAGTGCGTGCCTCGCCCTTTGGGCAGCCGGTTCGGCTCAGGTCCTTGGTTCGTTAATAACTCTGTAAGCAATTGCCGTGTTAAGAATTTGATTTTCTAATTACTGTGCATTGTAAAAGAAATCAATCTAATATTTTAAAAGTGACCTATCCTTGTGAAATAAAGACTGAAAAATGTAACTCGTCAAATATATCCTTCCACGAGAGAAGCATTCCACTCCCACAACGGACTGAGTGTAGGGAACGCCATTGAGCGAAGGTGTAAATTGTTTTTCCGTAACTTACAGTCAGATTAAGTAAGTACGAAAAGAAGAACCGTGGACGTCAGCAGTATAAACTTCATTTCAAAGAACGCAAAGAACGACGAACTCGGGATCATCCGATTGCTGGTCAGATATGCTAACCATTACACCAAGAGCCTCCATGAATCAAACCTCGTAATTCTCCCACATACGAACGGAATCAAACGCCCTTTGAGGGGTACCTTCTCATGCCATATATACAGACATTTTAACTACAAACGACATACAGTATAATTAATACAAAGAACGATGCTTGTTAGAAGAGTGTCCGCACAAGAGGAGGAGAAAACGAGCAATGAAAAATAAGGCACCTCCAGGGAATCGAACCCGGAATCATCCGCTTGCCGGTCAGATATGCTAACCATTACGCCAAGAGCTTCCATGAATCAAACCTCGTAATTCTCCCACATAGGTTTATATAATTTTCTGGATTAGTTTGGTTGGAATGTGACTCAATAGTGTGTAGGCTGTATTTCTTTCCGTAATACCACAGCTAATTTCACTATTAAATTTTCGGCGTGTTGGTTGACGAGGAAGAAACTATTTTTGTAGGTATATAAGTGTCCTGTAATATCCTAAACTGATCCCTATATGAGTTCCGGGTGAAACTGACATTCTCACTTATTAGAACTTCAAAAGTGTCTAAAATACGGAAACTTTCAAAATTTGCTCAAGAGAAATTCAACCTTTTGTGCGTCTTTCCTCAAGTACTGATTGGAACCCTGAGGTCAAACCTAATCAAATTGTGGTCGCTGTTACTTAAAGTTACCAATAGTCAGGTTAGAGACTAAGTAATCTCCGCTTGTGAATACGAGATCTAGTTTATTATTACCCCAAGTTGGACCATCTACCCATCGACTTAACAAATTATCATCTGCAAATTCCAATAGTCTTCAGCCCTCAGCATCAGCTGTTTTGTCTTTCCAGTTTATATGAACGCAGTTAACATCACCAAAAATTGCAGTACAGTACACTAATCTTATTATTCATTTATCTGCTTAATTGATTATACAAGTTTATATCCTTATCAACGGGATAGTGAGGAGAGAGAGAGAGAGAGAGAGAGAGAGAGAGGAGAGAGAGAGAGAGAGAGAGTTACAACGAATTACAAGGAGTTACAAGGAAAAGTAGTACCTCAAAAGGCCTTGCGGCCCATACCGAGGAGGTACCAATGGCAACGGGTGCCAGGGAAAAAATTCATACACCCTCAAATAGTGTCCAAGATTCGGTCTAACCTTTTCTTGAACAGATCCACAGAAGAACTGTTCACAACTTCTGAAGGTAACCTGTTCCACGTGTCACAGATCTTATACGTAAAGTAATTCCCACACAAACTAGTCATAAACCGTTACAAATCCAACTTCCAACCATTGTTGCGAGTTGGGTTATCATTTAAACTAAACATGCTTCAAAAATCGACATTGTTGAACCCGCGTAAGAACTTGAAAACCTCGATCAGTTGACCGCGCAGCCTCCGAGTCTCCAGCGAAAACAAATTCAGTGCGCGTAAGCGTCGATTGTAGCCCATATGCCTAACGGAAGGGATTAACTTTGTGGCCCTCGCCTGCACTCGCTCCAGCCTCTCAATATCTTTCCTGAGGGTGGGTGACCAGAACTGCACAGCATACTCCATGTGCGGCCGAACCAGAGAATTGTACACAGAGAGAGCACAATCTCCTTGTTCCGAAATCGAAATTGCCTCCTGATATAACCCAACAACTTCTGGGCTTTCTTTTCCACCTCTACGCACTGTTTGGTAAACTTAAGGTCGCTGCTAATTAGCACACCCAAGTCCTTTTCCAAATCAGTGGCCTCGATATTACTCCCCAACATTGAATAGTCCGACTTGGGATTGGCGTAGCCAATGTGCATCACCTTGCATTTACCCAAGTTAAACGGCATTTGTCATTTTTCCGACTACTCTCCTTTCTTACGTAAGTCCGCACGCAGTTGCCCGATCGCCTCGGGCGTCCCAACATTGGCCCCAAGCTTGGTTTCATCAGCGAGGCCCCAAAACGGAACCTGAGTAACCCCGCTAGTGACCGAGGCCCAACCCGAACTAGCCCCTTTAATTACAACGCCTATTCTTCAGCCAGTTTTCAATCCACCTACCTACTTCCCCATCAATACCCAAAGAGAAGAGAGAGAGAAAGATATATATATATTATATATATATATATATATATTATATATAGAGAGAGAGAGAGAGAGAGAGGAGAGAAAGAGAGAGAGAGAGAGAGAGAGAGAGAAGAGAGAGAGAGAGAGAGAGAGAGAGAGAGAGAGAGATATATAGCTATAGATAGAGAGAGAGATATAGATATAGATATAAATATAGAGTTACAAAGAAAAGAAGTAACTCAAAAGGCCTTGCGGCCCATACCAAGGAGTTACCAATGGCAACGGGTGCCAGGGAAAATTTTGTACACACTCAAATAGTGTGCAAGATTTGGTCTAACCTTTTCTTGAACTGATCCACAGGGGAACTGTTCACAACTTCTGAAGGTAACCTGTTCCACGTGTCACAGATCTTATACGTAAAGTAATTCCCACACACACTAGTCCTAAACCGTTTCAAATCCAACTTCCAACCATTGTTGCGAGTTGGGTTATCATTTAAACTAAACATACTTCTAAAATCGACATCGTTGAACCCGCGTAAGAGCTTGAAAACCTCGATCAGTTGTCCGCGCAGCCTCCGAGTTTCCAGCGAAAACAAGTTCAGAGCGCGTAACCGTCGATTGTAGCCCATATGCCTAACGGAAGGGATTAACTTTGTGGCCCTCGATTGCACTCGCTCCAGCCTCTCAATATCTTTCCTGAGGGTGGGCGACCAGAACTGCACAGCATATTCCAGGTGCGGCCGAACAAGGGAATTGTACAGAGAAAGCACACTCTCCTTGTTCCGAAACTGAAATTGCCTCCTGATATAACCCAATAGTTTCTGGGCTTTCTTTTCCACCTCTACACACTGTTTCGTAAACTTAAGGTCGCTGCTAATTAGCACACCCAAGTCCTTTTCTAAATCAGTCACCTCGATATTACTACCCAACATCGAGTAGTCCGACTTGGGATTGGCGTAGCCAATGTGCATCACTTTGCATTTACCCAAGTTAAACGGCATTTGCCATTTTTCGGACCACTCTCCTATCCTACCTAGGTCCGCACGCAGTTCCTCGATCGCTTCGGGCGTCCCAACATTGGCCCCAAGCTTGGTGTCATCAGCGAATTTGGCGATCCGACTGACGATGCCACCGTTGATATCATTTATGTAAATGATAAACAACAGCGGCCCCAAAACGGAACCCTGAGGAACCCCGCTAGTGACCGAGGCCCAACCCGAACTAGCCCCTTTAATTACCACCCTCTGCCGCCTATTCCTCAGCCAGTTTTCAATCCACCTACCTATTTCCCCACCGATACCCAGCGCGCGCACTTTCGCCATTAGCCGGCGGTGAGGTACCTTATCAAAGGCTTTCTGAAAGTCGAGATAAAGTATATCAATCGCCCTACTCTTATCGTACTCACTCAACATGACGTGGAAAAACTCGAGCAAGTTGGTGAGACACGACCTATGCCGTCTAAACCCATGTTGGGAGTCCCCAAGCAGCTTGTAGGAGTCCAAATGGTCAACGATCCTATCAGCTATTATCCCTTCTAATAATTTACCTACAACTGAAGTGAGACTAATGGGACGATAGTTCCCTGGACTTTCGTGATCCCCTTTCTTAAAGATAGGGGTCACGTTGGCTTCCCTCCAGTCACCAGGCACCTGGCCCATCTCCAACAATTTGTTGAAGACTGTAGCCAGGTGGGGAGCCACCTGGTCGCGCACTTCTCGCAACACTCTGGGGAGAAACTGGTCTGGCCCAGGAGCCTTAAACGCGCTCAGTTTGTCTATTCTATCGGCAACGACTGTCGCGGTACATCTAACACTATCCAGGCCAGCACCTTCGTGCCTCACGCCTGGCTCAGGGATGACGCGGGTATCCTCCCTGGTGAACACTCCCACAAAGTACTCATTAAGCACATTAGCGATGTCCGCGTCGGAGGTCCGCAGAACGCCGCTTCCGTCCTTTAACGGACCTATCATGCTTCTAATGGGCTTTCTACTATTAACATAACTGAAGAACTCCTTAGGGTTCCCCTTGCAGAGGCTTGCCACCCGTAGTTCTTCGTTACGTTTCGCTAGCCTAACCTTCGCCTTCACTTCCCTACACAGGCGGACATACGCTTCAGTTTTCTCGTGGGAACGATTAGCCTTCGCCCTCCTATACGCTATAGAGAGAGTGATAAAGAGAGAGATATAGATATAGAGAGAGAGAGATATATATAGATATAGATATATAGAGAGAGAGAGAGATATATAGATATAAATATAGTTATAGAGAGAGATATATGAAAATGAAAGTGAAAAAAAATAATATATATATATAGATTCCAAATTTGAAATGTGATGAGTATTTTTCGAGGCGAAAATACCTCGCAGTAAAAAAGTTATTGACAAATTTATTCAAGCAAAATTGGAGCTATATAATAAGTGAGAGAGAGAAAACATAAAGAGATTTCCTTGGTAATAATCACTCCTCCCGGAGATTAAATTATGAGAAAGTGGATTAAGGCTCATTTTCTACTATATAAATTGGGGAAATGATCCTTAAACCTTCATCATTCATTAAGGGTTCGTATCTTTTATTTCCTCCTGAATAGATTAATTCTTCTTGGAATGTGCCGCTCGATTTTATTTAGTATTTCCCGATTTTAATTTGTAGATATCGTATAGAATATATATATTATTATATATAATATATATATATATATATATATATATATATAATAGTGGTGGACAGGACGTCAGTTTTTCAATATCTGCGGATGCGGATTTTTAATTTCGATATCCGCGGATGCGGATGGGGATATTTAGTTAATCTATCAATATAATATAGAATTATGAATATATGACATAATTTTTCAAATTTCGTGATATTACTATTTGGCAGGCAATGCATAAGAATTAAAATTAATATTAATGTTTTCATTATGATAAAAATAATAACTTTCTCAAGAGTTTCAGCCACAGAAAATTCAATGAAACAAGTTTCATTCACTTTTCTGTGTTACCAGGTATTTAGATTTTGAGGTTTATATATTTGTTTGTTCATTAATAATTAATACTTTACATGAAATGTGCATGACTGGGCCTTATAAGCTACTTTATAAGCTAATTTAATTGTAAATTGCATAAATTATTAGAGGTAATATCTGCATAACATCCGCAGTCAGAAATGCGGATGCGGTTATCCGGTCCACCACTAATATATAATATATATATGGGCGGGTCGATTTTCTACATGTTTTGAAATCGCAAGGTGAATAAGTGCCCAGTAGTTAGGTTTGGGTGAAAAATGAACCAAAAATTTTTTTAGAGCAAATGGATAAGGGCCTGCTTGCGGATTTGCAATTAAAGTTTTTATGGTTTTTGACCCAATTTTCGTCATACGCGATAGGTAAACTCGTCATTTTTGAAGACATGATATTAACTAATTAAAGATGTAGCAACTTAATATCATTTTTTATCCCAAGAGGAGACAATGCCTAATGTATATCGTGTGTTTTAAGTGTAAAATGATAAAATTTCGTTGAAAAAACGCATTTTTGCTAATTTATTCACATATTTTTGCTACAAAACTTGAAAAAATACTTTCAAAAGGTGATAAATCCAAAAAAATCACATGTTCTCATGTAAAAAGAAAAACTATTCATATAAATCATCATGAGATTGAGAATAATGTCCTTTTGACAAATGCAGGACGCATCTTCCTGCTCAGTACTTTAGTAAGGATACATCTGTGACGAGTTTCGAGCCCGTACACGGTATGGGAAGCCTCTGTCACTAATTTCACACTCCTCTCAACACTCTGAGAGTGAGAAGGCAAGTCTGGAATGTCTGGCTTAGTATTAGTGTCCATGAATGACTGGATTTCTTCATCAGATAGGTGCTGTGTGGTAGGTGGTTCCATGACATCAGGTTCAGTGAGGTCGATGAGCTCTTGCCAGTGATTTGCATTCCAATTCACCTGGGGAATTTTCTTCCCTGCTTCCTGGTTGCTCTCCATTCTATAAATGAAAAATGAAAATGAAAATATAAATGAAAATATAAATATAAATAAAATTATAAATATAAATGAAAAAATAGTACTCAAATATTGCCGTTTCAATAATACAAACACTTAAAGTGACAATTATAATATTTTTCCATATTTTTTGGAGAATAACTCAGCTTTGGCAAAAAAAAATAATAATTACAAGAAGCGCAAAATTTACTTGTGTCTGAGAGTGAGTATAGTCTGAAGCCCAAGATTCCTGATCCTGTCTTCATCATCTTTCACCATGGCATAGAGGATGTTCTCAGGTCGGAGGCAGAAAACATTACCCTGGATGTTCTGCTTTACAATGCGTTTCACATCATCAAATGGAATCAGCCTCAGTCGGCTGATAGCAGAGAAGAGGATGCGAGGAGAATCATGCAGCTTAGAGGATGCCTTTTTCTCAAACCATGCAGGAGCATAAACTCGAACAATGTAATGGACCAACTTTTTCAAATTCAGGTTTGGTCTGTTGTCTCTTGTGTACAAACAAAGAAGTTGTATGGCAAGAGTTAACCATCTTGCATGGTTAAGTGGACCAATCTTCCAAGCAGCCCATCTGTCATCTACTCTTCCTGATCCGATCCCTCTGCAATACTCATACAGAAACCTTTGATCATGACTGAGGTCTTTCAGTACTTCCTCTGGAATGTACCCTTCAATGATTGGAGTTTCCACAGCTTCAAACTTTACCTGAGGTTCATCCTGGATATCTTCTGCGCACCTTTGCCCAAGTACCCGCTGAAACTTCTTGGGCCAGTTGTCACTCCATCCATTTTTTTGAAAAGAGCTTTTAGTGGGAGTTCATTCTGATGCAGTGCGCAACCAATAGTGTGCAGTTGCCTCCCCAGAGTTTCTTCAAGTTTTACCACTAAACCACTCTTCCAGCCAGTGTTGGTTGCGGTATTATCAAGAAGAATGGCTCGGATACTTTCAAGGCTATTATATTCTTCAAGAAAACTGAATGTCTCCTGAGCAAGGACCCCACCAGTGGCGCCTATAACAGGAATTGTTCTGTGGGTCAAATAGGCGCCAGGAGATTTTCCATCCTCATAGGTGAAGGTGAGGTGATGTTCTGCGTCAACACACTTTCTGAGAACAGTTTCCCTTCAGGTGTCTCTATTTCTTTGTAAGTCATGGTATTCTGGTCAACCTTCCCATCCACACAAACACAAATGAGCTGTCTTTTTCTCTGATTCCACACCCTCACTAACTACCCTAATTTGGGCTTTGGCCCTGTCTAATTTGCACTTGTCAATCATGATGTGATTGATGTCAACTTTAGGTCTCAGTAGGTGTTTGATGTCATGGAGCAAGGCATTCTCAAGAGCTGCGCCCAGATTTGATGAACATTCACCTCTGACAAGTTCCATAGCATATCTGGGAAACTTTAAAAGGCTGTAGTCTCCTGAAGGCCTCTTCCTAGGCTGCCATTGATCTTCTTCTTCCTGAAAATAAATGGAAAATATTAATGTTTTTTCTGTTTATTTATTTATTTATTTAATTTATTTATTTTTATTTATTTAATTTATTTATTTATTTATTCATTTATTTATAATTATATATAATTAATATAAATAAAAGGAAACTAACCTCGCCACCAGATGAACTGCTTGTAAGTCCAGACAACTCTGTAGGCTGTATGAAAGATCCTATTAGCTCAACTTCCTCCTGAGGTAGTACATGTTGCTGTCCTTGTTTGTCCTTCCTGTCTCTTTTGGCAGCAGCTGTGTCCACTGAAGACAGCTGGTATGCACCCTTAGGACCTGTTTTGGATCGCTGATCACGAAAGTATGCTCTTTCTTCAAGTGGCACCTTTGCATTTCGACTGCAAACACAGATGATGTGTTCTTGTGTACACTTGTCCTTCTTACAGTATACTCTTGAATCACTGCAAGGCAAAATATCCAAAGAACAGGAACAGGCAGAAATATCAAAAAGTTTGTCGAAGTTAGCATCCAGATTTCGCTTGACATTTGCCTTAGCATGCTTGCGATTAATGTCTTTCACAAGAGTGAATAGGTCTTTAACCTTTCTGTCAATGGATTTGTCATTAATCAAAGGCAGCCTTGGATTCACTGAAGACCAGATGGATTTTAAATCCTTGCTAACTTGCTGCACTAAAACCCAAAAATCTGCGCCAGGGTTAGTATGATTAAGGTCATAATAGTATTGAATCAGCTGCCTGTAAGTGCTTGGTTCAGTCATTAATAATTCACAAGGACCACCTCCATACTTTTCTTCACTTTTCTTTCGGGTCAGGTGTCTTGTTTTCGCTTTCGGCATTATTTACACCGGAAAATCTGAAACATAATGAAAAGTGTTAATGCGAATAGCGATATGTAAGAATTAAGCGTGAACGGTCACAGGAAATATAATATTTTACCATTATTTTTTAATAAAGATGCATAATTAATAATTACATAAAAATACAAGCAAAACGATATTTATGCTTATAGAAACAAGTTAATAATTTTGGGTTTGCTTTGTTTTGGTTGCGCGTATGCCGCATACGGGATTTTACGCATGAAGCGACAACAAAAAAACTTAAAAACTTAAAATCTAAATTCGCATTCTGATCTTTTATCAAAATGCATTTCTTTGTGGTTTTCACATTTCATAGATGAAACGACAGCTACTGGATGTTTATTCGCTTTCTGGTACCAACTTCAACCACTCCTAAATTATATATATATATATATATATATATATATATATATATATATACACCCCGCTCAGCGGAACCCTGTTTAGCGCTGATTCGTTATAGTGTTCTTTGTCTTGGAGGCGAAATTTTTTTTAATATGACAGTAAAAAAAGAGAAAAGAAAGGGAAAAATTCCACACTCAAACGATAGGTTGTTTTAAACACTACACATTAACCGAAGGGTGTATATATTACAACAATGCATAACAGATTAGCATCTCTCACAACACTACTCGGCTTCGACATCAGCCGGGTCAGCTCTCCCCATGAGTAACTCATCCCACCTCGCCTCTCACCGCTGCTACGTAGGAGTAGGAGCGTCGGAGGTGCGACGGCAATTGGTGGTCAACATTAGGCAAGCTCCGAGAGAATGCACTAGTGAGTGTTATTTTATGTTTTTGTTGATATTTTTTGTTAATAATAAATAATAATTTTTTTTTATGTAGAAACTACGTTTTTTATTATTATTAGCGATATTACCGATACCTCGACGTAGCGCTCATACCCTGGAAATAGCGCTGTCGGGAGACGTGTCTCAATGTATATAATGGTATAACGACACCGTTTAGCACTGGTTCACTTAGCGCTCACTTTCTCAGGAACGCATCCTGAGTGCTAAGCAGGTATACCTGTATATGTATATATATATATATATATATATATATATATATATATATGAAAATTATTTCACGAAAGTAACACGTAAAAAATATTTATGATGAATAAAACCACGAAGGAAAGGAAACACAAAATGGTGCTCAAGCGCTTTCGTCTAATGACATCCTGAGGATGTCATTAGACGAAAGCGCTTGAGCACCATTTTGTGTTTCCTTTCCTTCGTGGTTTTATTCATCATATATATATATATATATATATATATATATATATATATAAGGGAACTGCAGATATCGGGATGGGCAATGCATCTGTGCACGTCCCACATTATGTAACACACATTACACAAGTGGATATTGCAAATTTGAAAAGAAGTGCAAGTTCCACCATCTTACTATCTGCAAGACCTATGCAAAATATGGGAGGTGCAAATAGGAGAAATATGCCGTTATCACCCACCCTCAAATGAACTCAACGGGTGAACAGGAAAAACGAACATCAAAGAAGGGTACCAATTTTTTAGACGTAGCCAACACAATTCAGCTGTTAAATACTATCCAGCAAATACAAAGTAAGCTGACAAATATAGGAATCCGAGAGCCGGACACAAGGCACGCACAAAAACACTTCATGCGTTATCGGAACAAATTCTCGGACGACTACAAGGCAACAAAACCGGCACCACCATCGGAAAACGAATCTGAACCACCTGTATGCGAAAACGACAGAGAAAAAACAAAAATAATCCTAGCCAACATTCATGTCCTTAAATCAAATCATTCCCCGGACAAAGATTTGTACCTGAAAGGACTCATGCAAGAAACCGGAGCAGACTTGGCATGCATCACGGAAACTCATCTAAAGGACTGCCAGACGAACTGTGAAAACTGTGAGTTCTGTGTTGACAAAAAAGAAATACAGATTGACAACTATAACATCCTCCGAGCCGACACAAACTATTGTGCTACCCTAATGTTTGTGGAGAGCACTGTACTAAACTATACCAGTTTAATCCGCAATTCTGTATATAGTTTTATTACTGGATTGCGTGTACCTGATAATGAATTAATAATGCAAATGACAATGTTCGGCTTGTGACATGTTTCCAAAAATCTGCAATCTCGAAACAGTGGTGCAAATTATTATGTGTCTATGGTCAATAGTACTCGTATTTCAAATGTGGCCGTTTTCTTTATGTTTGTATTTCTATATTTCTTTATCATCATTAATATGGACCTCATTTCTATTCGATGTATGCAATAAAAAGGTGAAACTGAATCTGTCCTGTCTAACGTTATGCAGAATCTTATAGTCCCACGTAAGTCAATTAAGTTTCCTACTTCTTTAGTGTGTCTGGTGTAGAAATGAGTTTATTTTCGTCGCTCTATTGCTTGTGTCCAGGATAGCTTTGAGCCAGGCGTCTAAGGTCCTCTTGAAAATATCCACTTCAACCCCTTACTCTGTTTCCCATCCCTTCTCTAGCTGCCAGTTAAAATGCACATACAAAGTGGTCAGAAAAAACGTCACAACTTTAAGAACATATATTTCACAAACGAATGAGTACTAAGACAAAATAAAATCCTAATTTGAAATTACAGACGTGTACTTTTGTGTTATAATCATTTCTATACAATCATAAAAATCTAGAAGTGCATGATATGCTCAATCCAGCGCCCTCTCTGCCCTCGCACCCACTGCACTCTGGTGAGGAAGATGTCAACCACAGCTATGATTGTGTCTTGTTAGATTCGTCTCACTTCTCGGCGAATGTTAGCTTTGAGAGTGTCTACATTCCTGGGCTTTGGGTTTTTGTACACTTCATTCTTAAGATAACCCCAGAGAAAAAATCGCACCGGTTCAGGTCGGGGCTGTGTGATGGCCATTCTCGCTCCGTGCATCGCAATAGGATCTTGTCCTGCAGCTTTCGTCTCAGCCAGTCCGGCTCATCGTTGGCTGTGTGAGGAGGAGCACCATCATGCATGAACCAGAGATCATTTTGACTGATATCATTACGTCTCTGAATTGCTGGTCAGTACTTCCTTCTAAGCATTTTAAGATAACGGGTAGAGTTGAAGGTTACAGCGTCACCATTTTCACCTTCTAAAAAGAATGAACCTATGATGCATCCATATCCTATAGCACACCACACAGTTAGCTTTTCCACACCGAGAGGACGTTCCTCCGAATATGGCTTGTGAGCAGCCATATGAAACTGAGATTTTACCTGTTTCGTGGTCAGAAAGATAAAAATGGGCCTCATCCGTGAACCGAATTCGCTGCATGATTCCAGGACTTTGCTCCACCAACTCCGACATTTCTTCTGTAGAGTGCAGTTGAGCTGCCTTGTTCTGATCAGTTTGTGATTGAAGAACTTGAATCTTATAGGGGTATAGCTTAAGATCATTGCGTAACATTTTGACTTTGCTGAAGGGACCTCCTAATTCGTTCAACATTTTCGTTTGTTGTAGAAACTTTAGGGCGTCCACTTCTGCCTTTGTTCCTGTTTTTGACGCTACCAGTTTCCTGAAAGTTACTTATGGCTCGCAGTATTGTGTGCCTTGATGGAGCTGTCTTGCAATTGTGTGTACGTTTGTATGCACGTCATACCCTTCTCAGAGACTTGCCATGCTCATAGTACAGCTTCACCAGTTCTGCTCTCTGCTCAGGAGTGAGCTGTGACATTGTTATCTAACCTGCAAAGCAGAAGTATTATATATCAATAAAAAAGTAAAGGTGTCTTCTTTCAAATGAGTAATAATTCACTTGTATAACTTACATATTGTTCAAGTAACAACATTTTAAAATTGTAAAGGCTTTTTCTCACCACTCTGTATATGGCCAGCCATCGCATAACTCACCCGCAGGGCCGGATTTACTTGCTTGTGGGCCCTAGGCCAAACCTTATCAGTGCCCCCCCCAAAAAAATATTATATATATATATATATCGTAATATTGTAATGTAAAAAAAAAGAAGAATTACAACATAATGTAACACATCAATAATTTTATTCAAATTAGTTTTATATCATGTACAACTTATTCTTACACAAAGGAATAATGGAAAAAAATACAGTCAAATTGAAGCATAATAAATTTTGCAATAAGAATTACAACATAATGTAATACATTACACATTAATAATTTTTAATCAAATTAGTTCCATATCATGTACATCTTACACATAGGAATAATGGAAAAATACAATGAAACTGAAGCATAATAAATTTTGCAAGCACAACTATGTGAAGTTCAAAATGACTTTTTCCTGCTTTTTTCTATGGCAAATTTGTCAATGATACTGTTTGTGTCAAGGGATTGTAGGAGGTCCCCAGTGGGCCCCCAGTTACTGGTGGGCCCTAGGCCAATGGCCTATGTTGCCTATTGGAAAATCCGGCCCTGCTCACCCGATCAAACTTACACAATCCCAAATATTTCAGAGTTCAGAGACTATTTCCAGAACTTTATTTCTTTCTTTTCTCTCGCATTCAACGCACCTAACGTGATACACCACTATCATGACTAGGTATAATAATTTTTGTTTTCAGTGAAACCGATTTCTTCCTCCACATATTTTTAACTTACCTCTCTCTCTCTCTCTCTCTCTCTCTCTCTCTCTCTCTCTCTCTCTCTCTCTCTCTCTCTCTCAGCTCTTCAAAGGTTTACTTCCGCAGCCACACAACTATACACCCAATCCAAATCCAGATATAGCTGATAAGCTTAGCTCACAGTTACTAACACTGTGTAACACTGATTCTGTTTATATAGAATTTTTTATGTTTTTATATGCATTTGTGGGCGCTGAGTCCAAATCTGGCCTTGGTTTGTGTGTATCATCAATGGTTTCAGAGATAATCCATTTTTCATGTTTTACCAGTATAATGTTGTTATGGGCGCAGCAATATCAGAATAATCAGGAATTGTTGAGAACAATCCGGATGTTCGTTGACAGTTTCTTGCTCTAGAAATTGCCCGAAACTTCCACTGTGCTATATAAAGAAGACCGCAGAGTCTGAGAAGTGAGTAAGTGTGAGCACACAAAGAAAGCAGGTTGTTTGTCTGATAGTTACCAGCACTGAGGTACTCTGTTTCTGTGCTTCTCTGTGCTGACGATTTGAGTGTTATCGATCCTTTTTTATTGCAAGCATTATTTCAGTGTTGTGAATACATCTTTTTCCTGGAATCTGTAATCTGTTGCAGATTTAATAACTCTTCTCTCTATATCTGCAGGTTATGATTAATGTAGTACAGTTTGATAAAGAGAATGGCAACTAGAGCTTGTAAACACTCACCGGATATATTCTGCTACGTTTGTGGGTATTACATAGGCCCCAAGCAAGTATCGCACAAGACTGTGAAAGGCACCAAGTTCTAGATCGCGTATCGGCTCTATTTTGGTATGCCGATGGGTGACCAAGATAAGCCCTGGGCACCCCATGTGATCTGTGGAAACTGCCGCTCCACACTTGAAGGGTGGCTGCGGGGAGTACGCAAGGCAATGCCCTTTGCGGTAACCAGAATATGGAGAGAACCAAAGAGCCACCACGACGATTGCTACTACTGCATGGTAGATGTTTCTAAGTACAGGAAAGTTAAAGGAAGGCAGACTCTTCAGTATCCGAGCATAGTGTCGTCCATAGCTCCTGTACCACATGGCGAAGGTCTTCCAATACCACGCTCACCAGAACAGGTATCTATCCATTACTTTACCTTCTGTATTTACAGACTGTGGGTCATTATGTGTCGTCGATTTTTCTTAGTGCTGATGCTCTACATATATAGCTATGCCTATATTTTGTTTCCTTGCTTTGCAGGTTGAAAATGAGGATGCAGCTAGCTCATCTGAGATGTCGGCTGGTGAGGACAGTCATGATGAAGAATATACAGTAACTTTCAGTACAAACCCTTACTTTCTAAATCAGAGGAATTGGACGACTTAATTAGAGATTTGGGTCTGATAAAATCAGGGTCTGAGCTTCTGACCTCCAGACTCAAAGAGTGGAATTTGTTTGGAGAAGACTGCAAGAGCACTGTATACCGAAAGCGGCATGAAAAGTTTGCAAGGTTCTACGATGTCAATGGCTCTCTCTGTTATTGCAGCGAGGTTAATGGTCTATTCACAGCTATTGGGTTAACACATATACCCTCAGAGTAGCGCCTGTTTATTGACAGTTCAACTCGGAATTTAAAAGCTGTTCTACTCCACAATGGGAACAAATATCCATCTATACCAGTTGCACATTCTGTTCAAATGAAAGGACTATGAAAATGTCAAACAACTGCTCACTCAAATCAGGTATGAACAATATAACTGGGACGTGTGTGGTGATTTCAAAATGATTGGTTTCCTGTTAGGTTTACAAGGAGGGTTTACTAAATATTCATGTTTTCTTTGCCTGTGGGATAGCAGGGCTTCAACTGAGCACTATAAAACAGTTCAGTGGCCTCCACGTGAAGGACTGCAACCAGGAAAGTACAATGTACTCAGGGAACCTCTTGTGAAGCCTGACATAGTTCTGCTACCATCCCTCCATATTAAGTTGCGTCTAATTAAGCAGTTTGTAACTGCGTTAGATTTTGGAGGGGAAGTTTTCCAACAGATTCGGGTCATGTTCCCTAAACTATCTGAGGCCAAAGTCAAGGCTGGCATCTTTGTAGGACCACAAGTCAAGGCGCTGTTGAATTCAAAGAACCTTCAAGCCAAGATGACTCCGATCGAAAAAAAAGGCTTGGTGTGCTTTCCGCGATGTGGTTCGTGGGTTTTAAGACAACCATAAAGCACCAAACTATAAGGAGTTAGTGTCAAACTTGATTAAGTGCTATGGCAAAATGGGGTGCCGTATGTCTTTAAAATTACACTATCTGCATTCACATCTAGACTTTTTTCGTGATAACCTGGGCGATGTGAGTGAAGAACATGGCGAAAGATTCCATCAAGATATTCAAACGATGGAGAAAAGGTACCAGGGCCATTGGGATGCTTCCATGATGGGAGACTACGTATGGTCGCTGATCAGAAAGGATAAGAATGTTCATACGCGGAAGTCGCGTTCTTCAGTGCATTTTTAAGGAACGCACACTGCATTAACGAGGCTTGCTGTTCTCTTATCGGTTCTCCTCATGATATATATTATATCTTTTGCACCATTTTGGGTTTGTCAAACAATTTTGGCTCAATAAATATTAATTTCCAATAGTGTTTTTATTTTCAGAAAATATTTGTTAGCCTTCTTTATATACTTTGCCATATGAAAAGTGTGATAACCTATATTTTTTAAACGGTTGATGATAGAGCAAAACCAATATCATTTTTGGAATCAGCGCCCCGAAATCATTAAGAAACGACAGAAAAATCACAATAAACAGAAAAATTTTCAAATTTTGTTACCCAGTGTAATTAATGATCACTCACCTTTAGAATATATACCAGTTACCACCCAGCCCACTAAATTCATTTTCTTTTGTTCCTACTACCTCTACTGAAGTCATGAATATTATTGGTAAATTAAAAAATACAAAAATTAGCATACATATCATTCCTGTACTTATATTGAACCTTGTTAAAGATAAGATATCTGTAACTACTGTAACTGGAATATAGAAGTATGGAGTTCGAAAAGAGCATTCAGTATACACACGACGAGATAAAGGATCTTAACTCTAGTCTAAACTCGCTTACTAAAAATAATCGTAAAATAGAGATGATAAAAAATGAGCACGATTCAATTAAGAATAAATTAAACAGCCTACAGTAGACGATAATTCACGTGCCAATAATTTAATCATAATGGGGTTATCTGAAATGAATAGAGAAACAAACGGCGACACGAAGAAAAAGGTGGACATAATAAAAGATAGACTGAATTTGGGGAATATTAAGATCAAAAATGCTTTTAGATTAAAAAAACAATTTCCACCACAAAAAGCAAATTCTAGAGTTAATGACACGACTGATTCTAAGACGCCCACTTCAGCTATAAAAGTAATATGCGAGAATGAAACTCACAGAGATTTAATACTAAAAAAGAGAAGAAAGCTGAAAGGATCAAAAATCTTCGTCAATGACGACGTATGTGAGGAAACACGTAAAATTCATAAAGAAAAGCTCCCTCAACTCATAGAAGCGAGGAGACTCGGGAAAGTTGCCTACTTCCTTGGAGCGAAGTTAATGATTAAAGAGAGAGAGACTCCTCCAGCGCGGAATACTTCGGTCAAAGGAGTTCACCTTGTTAGTGAAAAAGCATTCGAAGCTATGAGAACTAAGAAAACGCCAGCCGACAGTCGGCACACAGGAGACCTGCGAATAACTCCGCATACAATCTCAACAATCGACTTTCCCATTCTCGGCTCAACTGGGCGGTAACCCTTATTCCCGTATTCTGTATTTAGTGAAATTGTTTGAGAACTACTGTTAAATGGCTTTCATCGATAAAGACTTTCATAGTATATGTGCCGATATTAATCATTTCAATTCATTACCAAACAATTCTGTATCCAGTTTAGAGAATCTAGATCAGGAATCTGGTATAGGCAATTGCATGGTCTCATCGATAGACGAGTTTAATGCCTTTGTATTACAAAAAGATATTTATAAAAATCTTTCAGTACTAAATCTAAACATTCGAAGCTTACCTAGGAACTATAACTACTTATTGGCCCTTTGAAAACTTCTACGGTCAAATTTAGTGTTATAATTCTCACGGAAACTTGGTTAAATAGTAGTATTAAAAACCTATATAATATAGATAATTACGTTGCTTATCATACTGTAAGAGATGGTCAGATTGGTGGGGGTATCTCTGTGTATGTGCATCAAACTTACGACTCTAACGAAGTATTTTCTCTATGTAATAGTGACAATGAAAACCTGATTGTGAATATAAAAGACAAAAGTAATGTATATTCTGTCCATGCAATATATAGACCACCTAATACTAATATCAATAGCTTTTAATTCACTTAGATAACATGTTATGCAACTTTCATAAATCGAATGCCATAGTTGCGGGAGACTTCAACATCAATTTGCAATCTGAAGCAATCTCTCATAAATTTTTAAACTTAATGAATTCTTTCTATCTTAGTCATTCTATTACCAAACCCACTCGAGTCTGCAGTATGGCAATCGAATAACAGAATCTACGATTGATAATATATTTGTAAATAGCAATGCCCTTGTAAACTCTGGAATTATAACCACTAACATCAGTGATCATTTTCCTACTTACGCTATTTTCAATAACATTGTTCAGGTTGCGGACAAAACAACTATTGATTACAGAATATTCTCAGAGGTTAACAAAAGAAAATTTATTGGGGCAGTAGAAAATACTCGACTTGACTGTGACGAACCTTTAAATGACCCAGATCATATGTTTCAGTTCTTCTATGACACCTTATTCCATATTTTTAATATTTGCTTTCCTTTAAGGAGAAAAACAGTTTCGCCCAAAAGGGTCGCAAATCCATGGATCACTCCAGGAATTATCACTTCAATAAAGAATAGAGATAAATTATTCAAATTGCAATTGCAGAGCAAAATTCCTAAAATACAATATACTCAATACAGAAACAAATTAACTAAAATAATCAAAATTGCAAAATATAACTATTATAACAATCAATTTTCCAAACATAAAGGAGACATGAAAAACACTTGGACAACCATAAACAATCTTCTCGGAAAACAAATTAAGAAAAATCCAATAGAGAAATTAAATGTTGATAATAAAGAAATCACTGATGATACTGCTATTGCAGACTCTTTAAATGCACATTTTACTTCAATAGCGGATAAGCTTCGCTCACAATTAATAAATAATGATCACTCACCTCTAGAATATATGCCACCCAGCCCACTAAATTCATTTTCTTTTGTTCCTGCTACCTCTACTGAGGTCCAGAATATTATTGGTAAATTAAAAAATACAAAAAATAACATTCATAACATTCCTGTACCTATATTGAAACTTGTTAAAGATAAGATATCTGTAACTTTGGCTAAAATTATCAATCAAAGTATTTCCAAAGGAATATTCCCATCAATGCTAAAAACTGGTTGTATAACACCCCTTTTTAAAGGGGGTGATCCTACACTAGCAACAAATTACAGGCCGGTGTGTTCATTATCTGTGTTCAGCAAAGTTTTCGAAAAAATTGTAAAAAGTAGAATGCAGCGATATTTAGAATCTACAATTTATTATCTCCAAATCAATATGGCTTCCGTAATAATAGAACAACGGAAATGGCTATTTTAAATCTTATGGAAAATGTAAATATAGCTAAGGAGAACAAAGAAATAATGATGTCAATATTTATGGATTTGAGTAAGGCGTTTGATGTAATAGACCATAATATTCTACTTAATAAATTGTATTGTTACGGCTTTAGAGGGGCAATCAGTGATTGGTTTAAAAGTTATTTGTCCGATAGATATAATTTTGTATCAGTAAATAAGGTTTGCTCCACTAAAGCGCTTGTCAAACATGGTGTGCCACAGGGCTCAGTGCTGGGTCCACTGTTATTTTTATTATATATAAATGACCTTCCACGTTCATCTGATATACTGAACTTCATAATGTTTGCAGATGATACAACTCTCTCCTTTTCTTGCAAAGATGTTAATACAGCTAAGAATATATTTCATTCAGAATTCATCAGTGTAATGAAATGGTTGACCACCAATAAACTCTTCCTAAATACCAGTAAAACAAATTTCATGATTTTACTAATAAAAGAAATGTATATCTTGATGAACTCAATGTTAATGAAATCACCATAAAGGAGTGTACTGTAACAAAATTTCTTGGTGTAATGCTAGATAAGAATTTGCAATGGAGTGATCATGTAAATTATATCGCGAAAAAGATTTCAAGGAGCGTTGCTATAATGTTTAAACTTAGAAATGTAGTCCCTAAACAAGTTTTATTGACTCTTTATCATACTCTTGTTCTTCCTTATATAACATACTGCACCCTTGTTTGGGGAAACTCCGCTAACAACGCATTAAATGGTATCTTTGTCATCCAAAAACGAGCAATAAGGTTATTATCTGATGCTGATTTCCTTGATCACTCTAGTGCATTATTTAAAGAGCTAAACCTACTAAAGCTCAATGATATAACCAAACTGGCACATTTTATTTTTATTTACAAGTGTAAGAGCAAAATCATTAATTTGCAATGGGTAAATAGATATTTTGTAACTCATCAAGAAATCCACCCGTATCAGACCAGAAATAGATCAAAGCTTGTTATACCTCAATTTAGATTGTCTTCATCTCAAAAAACTACCCATTTTCATTGGATTGAAACTATGGAATGACTTGCATGCCGATATAAAAAATATTGCGAATGTAAATTTGTTTAAAACCAAGTTAAAATCCCGATTAATAATGGGATACTAACAAAAATCTTGGATTAATGTCCACTAATAATGTTTAATATTGTCCATTAATATTGTTTAATATTGAAATACAGGCTTTAACTATTAATAATACTTATTTACTTATTTATTTATTTATTATTAATTTATAACGGCTAGCTGCTTATTTTTAATAAGAGCCCAGTAAAGCCTAAAGCTTAAGGGCCAAATTAAAAAAAATAAAAAAAATAAATAGTCGAGCTTCACAATTATTTATGTCATTGTAAAAATTGTAAATTGTAAAAAGACTACTGTATTTATTTTATTATTAATAAAGGTTATTCAATTCAAAATTCAAAAACTTTGGCTAAAATTAATTATCAATCAAAGTATTTCCAAAGGAATATTCCCACCAATGATAAAAATTGGTTGTACAACACTCCTTTTTAAAGGGGGTGATCCTGCACTAGCAACTAATTACAGGCCGGTGTGTTCATTATCTGTGTTCAGCAAAGTTTTTGAAAAAATTTTAAAAAGTAGAATGCAGCGGTAATAGTATGATGGCAAAAAGGTAGAGTGCAAATCAATTGAATGCCACATAATCAATAATGCTCAAAGGGGGGGTAGGGGGTAGGGGGTTATGCGACAAGGGGTGAGACTGATTCAGACCATTCAAAGGGGGGGAAATGGGGTAGGGGTAACCTAACCTGGCAGCTCAGGCCCACTAAATTATATATATATATATATATATATATATATGAATTGTATGTGTATATATGTGGGTGTGATCTCCAAGGGGGAGAGGGTAACCTAACTTGACAGCTCAGGCCCACAAAAGTATATCCAGTCGGACTTGCTATAACGCGCGTTCGGAGTTACGCGATTTATTTTTTAACACCATGAAAATGTTATTACACGCTTAATTTTAAGTTACGCGGTTTTCAAATAATACCCCCCCCCCCCATAAAATTACGGTACGTAAACTGTCGTAAACACGTGCACACTCACAGGAATTAATGAACGATGAATTAATACAGATTGAAGAACAAAGAGCAGCAGAGGATTCGGAAAATGATGATGAACCAGAAGAAGAGGCAACGGTAAAACAACTCACAGTAGGAAAACTGTCGGAAGCATTTTCTATGGCTGATATCTGAAGACCTCTAAAATGTTCATGAAATTTGCTTTGAAAGTTCATAAAAGTTCATAAAATTGGCACAAAAGTTCAAAAAAGTTCATAAAATTGGCACAAAAGTTCAAAAAAGTTCATATAAACAATCCCGTATTTTAAGTAAGTTAAAAAACTATTATTTATTATATTTATTAATAAACACATATAAAACAAAAATAAACTTTATTGTACTTGTATAAAAACAAAAAATGAAAGTAAACATAATCCTGGGAGTGTTTTACTGAAAAACCTGAAACCTCTTCATTCCATTGCAGAATCATATTCTCTTTTACATGTTCGACGGTCGGATTCAGTCTCTTTGACGACACCTCTTAGTAACGAGAGAAGAAGCGCTCAACTTCAACGGAGACTATTCGTGCACATTTAAATGCACACACAATATTTGGATCGCATTTAAAATTGGGAACTTCTTTTTCTTGCAGAACTTGGGCATATCTTGTGAGAACTTCGTAAGACGGACAGGTTATGGTATCCTTAACATTTTGTACAACGTGCATAGCATCCACTAAGTTTAAACGACCTTCTAGTTTCTTGATGGCATCTGTCAAACACGGAAAATGTTTTAACTTTGACAAAGTTTTTAGCATAATAGAAGCAACTATTTAGCCAAGTTAACCAGCGTGTTAGAAATGGCTACGGAGGGAGTGGAAGGCCAGTTTCTGAAGAAAATTGCCTTTTTCAATGAGCACATTTTACCAATATCTTTTTCACGCCAGAAACAAAATAATCAACATTTTTGTACTTTGATCGAACTAGTTCCGCAACACGCAAAAGACCATGCGCAACAAAAGTGCAGTGGTGAAGGTTGGGATAAAGTGCCTTTAGAGCTCTGCATGCCTTCACCATGTATGCTGCTCCATCGGAAACGATATAGATAATATTACTGGAATCTATTTTATTTTCCCCGAAAACAATTTGACAAGAGCATCATTAACAAACTGACAAATGTTGTCACCATTTGCAGTTTCCAAATCAACCAGATCAATTAGGTAGGGTTTGCAGTTTATTTCTCCGTCTAAAATTCCAGTTAGAATTGCACAAATTGCACGACCTTTATAAGTTTTTTTTTAATAAAAAGTTGCTAAAAGTTCGCAAAAAAAAAAAAAAAATTAAGCTGAAAGTTTCAAAAAGTTCATAATAATGGCTAAAAGTTAAAAAAAATTCATAAAATCTTTTACAAACTTTCCTGAGGTCCCGACTGATGTCCTTGCAAAACATCTTGCTGACAATGATCCCAACATGGAATGGAGCACCACATTCAACAGAAAATTAGAGGGTCTTCTCCGATGCTACAAGGAAATTTATTGGGAGAAAAAGGAGGCACGGCAGTGAACGCTGGATGCGTATTCTAAAAAGCGAGCTGCTGCTACAAACCAAGGTGACGAAGATGCTCTCGATGGACTTTAACATTTTTTTAATTATGCATTTTACATTTATGTACATTATTAAATAAATTTTTTGCTTGTAATATATTTTTTTTATCCATTTCGTATTAATATATTTAAAGGAAAAATAATTTGGTAAGAACGCATCCCCAACTTATAACTGACCCTATGCGAAAACGCGCGTTATAGCAGGTCCGACTCTATACAGTGGCGTTTAAATGTCTGCGTCCACCTTATAATCACCAAATTTATTGTAAATTGTACAAATATCTATGATAATTACAACAAAATTTGAATTTTTATTGTTACATTATTTACTTCTAAATGTAATTATTATAAATTAGTAAAGAAATTAACATTTTAATGGCATAATCTTATTAGCAATCGATATGACCTCCTTTTGCTTTAATGACAGCTTCCACTCTGTGAGGCATAGATTCGACAAGTTTCTGGATAACATCTTGTGCAATTCCTTTCCAGAATTCTTCTACATTCTCCCAGAGAGAATCAAGAGAAATTATATTCTTTTTAGCTTTCAGACTCCTCTAATGGTTCCAAAGATGCTCTATTGGATTGATATGAGGGCTTTGTGGAGGAAGCTTCATAATTTGTAAAACACCTTCATCTTTTTTCTTGTTAAGATAGTTCATGCAAAGGTTAGAAGTGTGCTTTGGGTCGTTATCCTGCTGAAAAATGAATCTTGACCACAAAGCCTCAATCCTGATGGTATTGCATGTCTCACTAGTATGGAGTGGTACTTCTCTTTTGTGAGAGTGTAAGTGATTCTGTGAAGATCTCCATCTCCAGAATAACTGAAACAACCCTAAACTTGAATGTTGCTTCCACCATGTTTTACTGAATGTTTTATGCAGGGATCTATCAGTTTTTCGTTGGTTCTACGTCTAACATAAACTCTTCTATGAGACTTTTGATTAATCAGTAAAAGGAACTTTTTTCCACTCGTCTACAGTAAAATTTCGATATTCCACTCCACTCTTTTAGCCTTATTTCGTTTCCTCAGTAATGGTTTGGACAAAGCAACTCTGCCATGGAGACCAACTTTTATGAGACTTCTTTTTATAGTACTTGTACTTATTGGAGAGGCCCGGTGTTCATTCACCTGTGCCTGAATCTGTGTAGCTGTGTGTGGCTTTTCTGTCACGCAGTGATGTAATCTTGATGTAATTATCCTCAAAATCAGTAGTCACTTTACAGTAGGTCTGCCAGATCTTGTCTTTGAAGAGCACGATCCAGATTCTTTATATCTGCTTATAGTTCTTTGGACGGCCCCTTTTGAAACGTTAATTTTTGCGGAGATCTGACGTTGGGACATTCCCTCTCTTGAAAGGGCAATTATTTGTCCTCCCTGGGATAAACTTTGCTCCTTATACATTTCAATTACGGCCTGTAAAGAGGGAATAGAAAAAATCATTAATTACTTTTTAATCAAATTGCTACAGTGTCATTAACTAATTGGTTTTATCAGTTATAATAGACCACTTATTAAAATTACTGTAAGCATACACGATTTTGAGGAATAATAACATTTATTTCGCTATGGTCGGTCACAAGTACCTGGGTTAAAATTGGTGTTATTATACTGCAAAGAAAAAAAACATAACAGGACCAAAAAGGACCATTTTAATTAATGTGTCCTTTCTTATGAAATAAAGGTACATTACTTACACATGAGTAGTATGGGCGCAAAAGGAGAGAGTGCATTGCAAATGTTGATCAATGCTGCATAAGTTATACAACAAGGGGAGGGGGAATGTTGCAAGATGATACGCAACAAAGGGGGTGAGGGGAATGTTGTAAGATGATATGCAACAATGGGGGAGGGGGGAATGTTGCAAGAGCAACAAGGGGTTATGCAACTTGGAGGCGGAGTTATCCCCCAAGAGAAAGAGAGAAAAGGAGTGAGAGAGGAGAGGTGTTCGCCTGGTAGGAGCCAAGCGCATATTAAGAATTCAACCGAGCAGCCGTTGTCTTAATGTGATCCTAATCCGCCAGTTGGCTTATGTGGCTGAGTTGCCACATTGCGCTATTTATTTAATTAAAGCATATATTCTGGCTTAATCAGCCAGTTGGCTTAGAAGGCTGAGTTGCTCGTTTGCACTATTTATTTAATTAAAGCATATATTCTGGCTTAATCTGTCAGTTGGCTCAGTTACCAGTTTGCACTATTTATTTAATTAAAGCATATATTATGGCTTGATCCGCCAGTTGGCTTAGAAGGCGTAAATGGCCTGTTCAGGTGTACAGGGTGACTTGCCAGATAGGGCTATTTATTTAATTAATGCATATATTCTTTACAGTTAGTTTAGATATCCGTTTTAGAATCCAGTCAACTGAAATAATTAAATGCCATGTACAACCAAAAGAATTAAATAAAACACCATTACATCATTCTGTTTATTTAGAAGAATTAATGGAAATATATAGAAAATAACTATACAATGGAATATATATGATCAAAAATAATAATATCATAAGAACGATGAATATATAATAAATATACAATGGAATATATATGATCAAAAAATAATAATAGCATAAGAAATACGAACGAGAAATATATAATAAAAAATATACAAAACGTTGTATTATCAATATATTAGTACAGGAAATATATAAATATTTACAGGGTGTTTGAAAACTTTCTGTACAAATTGTAATGGGGGATAGGCAACACCAAGACAAACCCTTTTCGTCTATAAGTGTATGTCCGCTGACGTCACCATTCGGCGCGAGAGGGCGCCGCTGCAATTGGCTAAAAGGTGAAGTGGGCTAGACTCGCGCTTGCCGCGGGCATTCTTAAATCGGACGTAGTACGCGTAACATGGAGCGCTTCACGACTGCTGAGATGGCTGACATGCATATGGTGTATGGGGCTGTCAATGGAAACGGAAGAGCTGCTGTGAGGTTGTACCGACAGCGCTTCCCAAACAGACGTGTGCCAAACCACCAAACGTTTGCGCATTTGCATCGGCGACTGCGAGAAACTGGAACATTCCATGCAAACATGCATGACACTGGTCGGGAGAGAATCGTGCGCACTCCTGACATGGAAGAAGAAATCCTACGGCGATTTGAGGACAATCCAAGCGCAAGCACGCGAGGTGTTGCACGTATCCTCGGTGTGAACCACGACCTGGTCTAGAGAGTGTTGCACGAGCAGCAGTTACATCCGTTTCATCGTCAGAGAGTCCAGGCATTACAACCTCGGGATTACCCTCTTCGTGTGGAATTCGCACGCTGGTTTCTGCAGCAGACAGCGGTGCAGCCTAATTTTCCGGCTTATGTGCTGTTCTCAGATGAGGCCTGTTTCACACGTGAGGGTGTGTTTAACATGCACAATTCTCACGTGTGGGCACACGAAAATCCACATGCTACACGGGTGCATGCTCATCAAGAACGGTTCGCCGTCAATGTTTGGGCGGGTATCGTCCATGGCAAGTTGATTGGGCCGTACCTGCTGCCTGCCCGACTCGACGGGCGGGTTTATCGGATATTTCTTGAAGAAACGTTGCCGGAACTGCTGGAAGATGTTTTCGTGGCTATTCGTAGACGAATGTGGTTTCAACACGACGGGCCCCAGCACACTCCAGCAACGATGTGCGGGATTATCTGAGCCCCACTTTTGGGGACCGTTGGATAGGCCGGGGTGCGCCCGTAGCCTGGCCACCGAGATCGCCCGATTTAACTTGCCTCGATTTCTTCCTGTGGGGACACATGAAGAACCTCGTGTACGAGACTCCCATTTACTCAGAAGAAGACCTCGTAGCAAGAATCGCTGTCGCCGCTGGAACTGTTCCCGAAATGCCGGGAATCTTTCGACGTGTACGTCGGTCAATGCTTCGACGCTGTCGGGCATGCATTGATGCTACCGGTCGCAACTTTCAGCACCTTCTTTAAATAAACATGTTACGCGTACTACGTCAGATTTAAGAATGCCCGCGGCAAGCGCGAGTCTAGCCCACTTCACCTTTTAGCCAATTGCAGCGGCGCCCTCTCGCGCCGAATGGTGACGTCAGCGGACATACACTTATAGACGAAAAGGGTTTGTCTTGGTGTTGCCTATCCCCCATTACAATTTGTACAGAAAGTTTTCAAACACCATGTATATATATATATATATATATATATATATATATATATATACAGTTATATTAAATAATTAAATATATTGAAAATAATAATATACGAAACGTATAATCAACTGCATATTACTACAGGAAATATATACACACAGTTAAATAAATAAATATACATCAAAATACTTTATGTTCTACAGGTTATATTAAATAATTAAATATATTGAAAATAATAATATACGAAACGTATAATCAATTCCATATTAGTACAGGAAATATATATATATAATATATATATATATACACAATTAAATAATTAAATATACATCCTTTATGTTCTTCTGCGCAAAACGCTAAACTCATACGTAATCGAGTCTACATTCACATCGTTATTACTTTGTACTACGCCTTTCCAATCGAGGGTTTTTTCTTACCGTCCCGAGCTTTTCAATCGTGAACTCTTCTTCACTCTGCATAGCGGCAATTGAAATAATCTTCCAAGTCGTAACGACAGCTATTTATTATATAGAGGTACAGCTCTTCAGAGTGAAGAGTGTAGGCAAGCTCTGCCCTGTACCGCACAAGTGCTTTGTACCGAAGTTCAGGATATTTCGAAGAATCTAAACCTTTTAAATATGCATCCAGTTCTAGACCATTCTCGCTTTGTTCATTCCTTCATTCGATAAATCCGTCCAGCAGAGTGGTGTATGCGTATTCAAGAACTGTGTCAAAATAAGTCATATCCGTAACACGAGTGTCTAATATAGGCTTCAGCTTGCGGAATCCGACGATTTCAAACATTCTGTCGAGGATGAAATGGTTTCGCGTAGGGACAAGAGCGTTATTATCAGATGCATGCTTCCACATCAGACGTATATCAATGCTTGGCTGTTCGTTATTTATACACAATGTGCAAACAACGGTATATGAGGGGGCATCATTAATCTGCGCTCTTCTTGTACCTACACCTGCAGGTATTTGATAACGGTCCTCTCCCCACTTCACAACTATCACGAAGACTCTATTCATCTCAACACTTAAATAAATAACATTACGTTTGCTTGCTTGCCTGCAAATCGTTTCAAGTACATAGTTAATGGTGCCGGTTTCACGCCTGAACACGAGCAATGACTTCGTCACGGAGACATCGTACGAGGCGTTGAGAATGCTTCCCAAAGGAAGTTCCATCGTATTCGCACGACTAGTCGGTTCAAGCCCAGAGATGACTACACTCACTGGTCTACAGCCAAAATGCTTCGGAAATAAAAGTAGTCAATCTTTACTAATTTTGGGTCACTGAATATGAAAATGATGCCTAAAATTGCAACTGGCTCTATTTATTACGATATCAGGCAACCCTGCACCCTACTAACTGGACTGCATCTGTCGCGTAATATGTAGACGCCTGTGATACATCGACGCATTGACTCTACTGCGCATGCGCGTAGTTATATTTTTTATTTTAATAAATTAATGTAAATATATACATATATATACAATAAAATGTAATTTTAAATTTATCTATTACATTATGTATTTGTAAATTATTTATTCAAAAATAGATTGGATCATTTTAACATATTGCTTCCCATAATGTTTTTGATGTTAATATAAATGGAATACTAACCTAACTTAACCTTACCTAATCTAAAATTACTAAAATGCAATGTAATTACATTAATTTATTAAAATAAAAAAAATATAACTACGCGCATGCGCAGTAGAGTCAAGGCGTCGATGTGTCACAGGCGTCTACATATTACGCCACAGCATCAGTTCATTCTCGGAAGTCATACAGTGCACCCTTGTCAAACTCTTTTTAGTGTTTGCTTTTGAAACTGATTTTTTTTCAGCCTAATTTGAACAAAGATGCCTCGTAATTGCGTGAACAGTGTAGATAACTTCTGTTATGTTTGTGGAGAATTGACTTTTGCATCACAAAAGCGTGCTATAACCGCCGTGATTAGGAAAGCCTATCACCTTTATTTTGGCTGTAAGATTGGAGATCAGGACAAGAGCTGGGCCCCACACATATGCTGCAATACTTGTGCAACAAACCTTCGCCAGTGGTTGAATCGGAAAAGGAAATCTATGCCTTTTGCAGTGCCAATGGTGTGGAGGGAACCAACAGATCATGTCAGTAATTGTTACTTCTGCATGGTGCCTCCAGTCAAGAAAGGTATTTGCAAGAAGAAAAAGTGGATTTTACAATATCCGAATATACCCTCTGCTATACGCCCGGTACCTCACGACGAAGGACTACCTGTTCCTGAGCCCCCACACTCATTCGCCCTGGAGTCAGAGGACAAGGAGAATAAAGGAACCTGCGAAACTTGTGAGCCTTCAACTCACAAGACCCTGAATTTGTTTATAACTTGACATCTTCTAAACCGCACATGATAACTCAGAATGAATTAAAGGACCTTATCAGAGATTTAGAACTGCCAAAGAGTAAGGCAGAGCTGTTGGAATCCAGATTGCAGCAGTGGAATCTCCTCGCTGAAAATGTTAGAGTGTGTAAGTTTCGTGACCGTCAAAAAGATTTTGTCCCATTCTTCATCATAGAAGGTGACCTTGTAGCTTGCAACGACATCGATGGTCTGATGGCAGCTCTCAACATTATTCACAATCCTGATGAGTGGAGACTGTTCATTGATTCATCGAAGTTGTCTAAAAGCTGTTTTGTTGCATGTTGGCAATGTATTGCCATCAATTCCAGTCGGTCATGCAGTCCACATAAAGGAAACATATGACAACATGAAGCAACTTTTGAACTGCATAAACTATGACAAACATCAATGGCAGGTTTGTGATGACTTGAAAGTTGTTGCTATCGTGCTTGGACTGCAGCCGGGCTACACTAAGTATTGCTGTTTTCTGTGTGAATGGGATAGTCGGGCTAGGACTTCTCATTACATCAAGAAGGATTGGCCACTCTTGCACTCATTGGAACCTGGAACAAAATATGTAATGTCTAATAGTAATGTCTAATTAAGAATTAAATGTTTGTTTATAAATTAAAGTTCGAATATATTAAACTTATAAAATACGAGTTGGGAGTGCAAATTAAAAGAATACAATAATATTTAATGGATGTAATTAAAATAAATTATGGTTGAGTATAGTAGTGTCTAATTACGAATTTTAATAATGTTCGATTAATGAAGAAGATAATAATATGTAATATGTAAAAATTAAGATAAATGATGGTTTGTTTATTAAAATTATTAAATACGAATGGGCAACACAAGGAGTCAGCCCACGAAGGCTGGGTTTCTAAAAATACCCAACAGTCATTCAGGCAGGGCAGTTGGGTAAGGTGTGGCCATGACACCTTAGAATTAAATTGTTTTGTTTTGTGCCCCTCTCCGACGTAAAATATTATAGTAAAATTTCCTACTCGCATCCCCCCAAATTAACTAAAGCATTTTCGGAATTAAATAAAGTGTTAACGAGCGTTAAAAAGAGTGTTAATGAACCCCCTTCCCCCTTTGTGTTGTAACGGTTTTCATAGTCTCGGCGTGGCTACCATGAATTTATACGGTACAGTGAAAACGAGTGTACAGAGAAAGCAAGCGATAAATGGAATATCGAGTAAAAAATAATGAAATATAATTAATAAATGAGGTAAACACTACATTTTTGGTGGCAGCTAACCTTATTAAATTGTTATCAATTTAATAATACGAACCCATGCACTCCGTTTTTAAAATAGGCTTATGAAATATTTTTTCGTGTCTGATAAATAGGAATTCAAAATTTGTGCGTGTTCTTTCGACTAATCATGATCGTTTTCACGTTCTCCGTATAAAGAAAATTAGTAGATATTCTGTTTCGCTACCCGTTTTAGAGTAATTATCAAATTAAGCAAAAATTCATTGTAAATGTAAATTCAAAATGGCGCATCACCTTCGACATCCTTATAGCGTCCCTTACAAACTTCGCGCCTAAAAATTTAATTTGTTTTTTCTTTCTTTTCGTGGGAGTTCGTTTGATTCTGAAATGTTCGTATGTTCCATTTTTCATCGTATGGTTCCGTTACTTTTCGCAGTCTAGTGACTCAAAATTTCTTTTAGTCGTGGTGCAGTGAGTCGGTAGAAAAATTTACGTCTGACTCAATATTGCGAGAGTCGTTATTCTGTTAAATTTCGTTCATTCCGTCGGAGAGGACATACAGTTTTCAAAATTTATCGCGCTGTCTGAGGGCTCAATTTTTCTTTTTTTCACCTCTTCCACTGTTATGCCTGTTTCAGCTTACCTTTTGTTTACTGTTTGTGTTTAAACTTTTGGAATTAGTAATAATTGTGATAATAATAAGAATAACGATTAATAAATAAATTTTACACTGACTTTGTACGTAAGTGAATTATGTTAGTTTAAATACGGTGTGATACGCATTTTATACGGTCCTTTAAAAATGTTTGAGCGAAAATTTGTACCACATTTCTAGGTATATATACATATATAGCATTGTAAGACATTTCATGAACATGTAAAATTTTCTGGGATTCATTAGTAGATTTTTTATTATATTTCGATTGGGTGTATATAATGATAGGCTTATTTTAATGTTTATGTAGGTTTACGGGCTTTTTGCTTCGCTTCGCTTCGCGCTAAATAGGATTAAGTTACATTTTAAGGGACAGTCGAAAAATAATCTTAAACATAATAATTTGTCAGATTATAGGCTGTCCGTATAGGATTGTGTTAGACTTCAAAATAAGCTAAATTGGTTTAACTGAAATAGAGAAATTGTGTTGTGAAATTTTTGATAAATTCATTTTTTTTTTTTTACATACTCAATTATATACTTACATATTAACTTATACGTATATATTAGTTATATATATAATTATATATATTTATATACTCATAAAATTTGGTAGGTAGGCTGATTTATCTATTTTTTTCCGTTCCTTTCGTTCATTTTCACGACAATTCAGACTGATATTTTGTAAAATGGCTATTGTATTGTACTAAAGAAAGATTTCTTGTAGGCTTATCGTTAAATATTGTTCGGATATTGACCATTACTACGGTATATGTCTATTGAGTATTAAATTCTTAGAGAGTTATTTAACAAAATTTTAATTAGTTTAACATAAATAATCATAGTATTTTTCTTTAATAAACACAAATGTTATGCATTAAATTCTAAATTGTTCTTTCCACGCGTAACATTGAATTTATTAATTATAGGTCTAAAAGTGCGACAGTAAATTTTATTTTTATTTTGGGGGCCTATGTGAGTTACGTTACACTTATTTTACGAAATCTGGATATTATTATAATTTTTTTTTAATTACAGAAATTTGTGTAGAAAATTCTTTTCATATATTGTTTCTTTACGTTTTATAGATTCATTTAATTTTATTTTTATAGGTAGGCCGATTTTTATTTATGTCTTTCCAGTTCAATGACAATGGCAAAATTTTTACTTGGAATTTAGATTGTATTGCAAAAAGGATGTTTTGATTTGATATTTTAATTTGGGTATTAGAAATGAAAAATGTCTTTTTTTAGTTCGAGCGTTTGCATAGAAAAGATTACAAAATTATGTCAGGATATAATGCAATTTCATTCGGTTAGGGATATTTGTATAGGGGTTCGCTTACAAACAAAGCGACCGCTCTCAATTATGCAATGTTTTGTTTTTATTTACAGTAGGTTGCGTGTATTTGTGAGTGCATATTATCTATTCTTATTAGTATAACGATGAAAATTTGTAGTTTCACTTGAAAACGATAAATTACTGGGATTTTTGTGATTTTCAAACCATACTGGGGTTTCTGTTGAAGGAGAGAGTTGTCTCTCAGATGTAATTTGTGAATTACGAGTTGGATTCATATGAAATTTAGAGTTTCAAGTTGGAATTACTGTATTAAAATAATTTTTGGTAGTAATATTTAAATTTTTTTACTTTTTAATAACTGTTTTGGAAAATTATTATTGTTTAAACCTTCAATCGGGTGTACTAATGCATTTAAAACATTGGCTCGAGTGTTCACTCAGAAATGGAGCCTTCTAGATAGCCAGTAACGTTTTTGTGGCGTCTTAGTGTGCTCCCCCCCAAAGGGCAAGAGGGTTCATGATTGTCAGAGAAGTGATGACATGAAGTTTCTGGGGTTCATTTTTGTCTTTTGTATTTAAAAGTATCGATGTGATTTCTGACGGTAGTTTGAACAATAATATTTCTTAAATTATACTAAGTTACTATGTATGGGCGCTTTTATATTTATACTGTACAATTTTGTTTCGTACGTTTTATGACTCTTTTTTATCTTCTCCGATCTAACTGCCATAAGTGACATTATTGGTGGTTGGATGTGATTAAATTTTTGCGAAATTTTGAGATTTGTCATTTTCTTCCGTGAATTTGGCCAGAGCAAATTTATAGTTATTGTTTCGAAGTGAACTGTCGAGAAAATTCGGTAAATTAAATATGAAATGATAAGCAGTACAGAAAAATGTTTCGAATATTTGTTTTCAAAATTTCAAAAGGCTCGGTTTGGAGGCAACCAAGTTGAATCCGAGTTCCATCCATTGAGTTTAGTTGACCGGATAGGTGATCGATCACCAATGATGAGAGAGAGAGAAGAGAAACCAAATGGCGCAGGGACTTGGCGCAGGATGGTTTCGGAAGAGAAGAGCCAGAAGAGAGAAACCGAATGTGCAGATTGGCGCAGGACAGTTTCGGAAGAGAAGAGAAGAGAAACTGAAAGTTTCGATCGAAGATGGTCTACTGGTATTTTTCATTTTTCGGGCAGTAGCTGGTCACGCTGCTGGAATGTTTCGCTAAATATGTGTTTTAGCACGCGGTAGGCAAGCCACGAGAGCTTGAACGGGTGTCTAAGACTGTACTGTCCATACAGACAGTAGGTTCGTTGAGAAACGGCCTACGGCGAAGTGATCGTTTGATTGTTGCCAGTGGAAGAGTCTTTCAGCTGGACGTAGAAGAGCAGCATTCACGACAAAAGTGGAGATGAGACAAGGCGAGTTTCTTCATCGACTTCTAGAATTGCAAATTCCGTCCAATTCCGGCGCTTGGTCCCGTTTTCAGTATATCTGCCCCCCTGATCCTTTTAGAATTGGACGTCTCTCTGTTTTTTTTTTCGCCATTTGGAGAGAGAGCGGAACCATTACAGCGTGCTGACCTGTTGCATATTGATTGATGCAATCCCTTGCATTCTAGCGAAGTGAGCAGGAGAGCTGCGATTGAAAATTGAAGAAGTCCGTTGTCAGCGTGCGGATTGTGATCTAAACAACGTCCAGCAAATTAATGTAATGTACTGATTATTATGTAATGAAATTATAAGTGAAAGGGTGCGATTATTGCCCATATTTGTTGTGTTTTTCGTGAAATAGTATGTGCGTTCTTGGTCAGTATTTTATGTAAGCTTATTTTTTTTCTATGTTGCCCTGATAGTAACTGTATAACTATACAGATAATTGTTTCAAATGTAAAGCGATCTTTGATGAGGAATCGCTGGAATAGATTGTGAACTTCAGATTTGTGTAGCCACTGTAAGAACATTTTCCATTATTTTTTTTGGCATGTATAGGTTAGTTACAGGTTGTAATTTAATTATTAGTGTGAAATGTTATTTTATGCAAATGTGAAAATTATAAAGTTTTCGATTTTTACAATATGATACAAAATATATGTGTGGAATTTGTCATTCTAATTATTTCTTGTCTATCTCAACTTTGAATTTGTTAAATAAAAAAAAAATTGTAAAATATATAACGAATAAATTATTAAATTTGTTAAACGATATTAATAAGTTTTCCTAGTGTCAAACTTATTTTCAAGGGGGTGATGCGAGTATACTAATGTCTAATTAAGAATTAAATGTTTGTTTATAAATTAATGTTCGAATATATAAAACATAAAATACGAGTTGGGAGTGCAAATTAAAAGAATACATTAATATTTAATGGATGTAATTACAATAAATTATGGTTGAGTATAGTAGTGTCTAATTAAGAATTTTAATAATGTTCGATTAAAGAAGAATAATATGTAATATGTAAAAATTAAGATAAATGATGGTCTGTTTATCAAAATTATTAAATACGAATGGGCAACACAAGGAATCAGCCCACGAAGGATGGGTTTCTAAAAATACCCAACAGTCATTCAAGCAGGGCCGTAGGGTAAGGTGTGGCCATGGCACCTTAGAATTAAATTGTTTGTTTTGTGCCCCTCTCCGACGTAAAATATTATAGTAAAATTTCCTACTCGCATCCCCCCAAATTAACTAAAGCATTTTCGGAATTAAATAAAGTGTTAACGAGCGTTAAAAAGAGTGTTAATGAACCCCCTTCTCCCTTTGTGTTGTAACGGTTTTCATAGTCTCGGCGTGGCTACCATGAATTTATACAGTACAGTGAAAACGAATGTACAGAGAAAGCAAGCGATAAATGGAATATCGAGCAAAAAATAATGAAATATAATTAATAAATGAGGTAAACACTACAGTATCCTCCACTTGTAGAATCGAGCAAGATTTTGTTACCACCCTTACACATCAAACTGGGCGTCCTGAAAAATTTTGTTAAGGCTATGGATAAAACGGCGGCAGCTTTTAAATACCTCGGTGGTAAATTCTCAAAGCTCAGTGAAGCAAAAATCAAGGAGGGTGTATTTGTTGGTCCACAGATCCGCGAGCTTCTTAGAGATGAGGAGTTCGACCGTATCCTAGGTGGTGAGGAGAAGACAGCGTGGAATGCTTTCCGGTTAGTAGCAACCAATTTTCTCGGAAATACCAAAGCTGACAATTACAGGGAGCTGGTGGAAAACCTGCTGTTGTCCTATCAAAAAATGGGGTGCAATATGTCTTTAAAGATACATTTCCTCCATTCGCACCTGGAATTTTTTCCGCCCAACTGAAGCGATGAACATGGTGAACGTTTCCACCAGGATATCTCAGCGATGGAGAAACGCTACCAGGAGAAATGGAGTCCATCATTGTTAGCAGACTACTGCTGGACAATAAAAAGTGATGCTCCAGAAGTTGAATACAAGAGACAAGCAAAGAAGCGACGGGTTGAATGAATATAAGTGACTGCATTATAAAGGTATGTTACTAACAGTGTTGGGCACTAAAGCGTTAATCCGATAACAGTTAATTAACGAAGTTAACTTTTTTAACGGACTATTAACGGAAGTTAATTTCCATTTATCGTTAACGGACCAGTTAACTTCCGATAACTCGATATTTAGTCTGTTAAAGTCCGTTAACACGTTAACTGCGAGGAGTCATTCACGGAAGATCACCGCTCCGCGAATGAATTCAAACCGCCATAACTTCAGTCTGCCAATTCCGTCCTCTGCCGCAGTGGAACGGCTCTTCTCTCTCGGCAAGGACATCCTGAGGCCCAAGAGGTCAAGACTGGCAGTTGGGCCTAACTTTGAGAAGTTGGTCTTTCTGAAGGGCAACCAGCACATTGTGTCATAGTCTTTAATAAATGTGCCGAAAATTTAATTTTACCTTTCAGTTCCCGCCATAATAATTCTCTGGTAAATTAAAATTTAGTTAATGGTTAGTGGTTACAAGGGTTTCAAAACATGTAATCAGTATATTTTTTATTAAAAATAAAAAAAAAAGTTATTTAGCAAAAAAGTTGCAAAACTTGATAAAAATACAGTTAAATACCTATTTATTGTTGGATTTTGCATAAATAAACATTTTCTATGGGTTTTAAAGCTTTTTTCCTTGATTTTTTTAAATGTTAGTAAAGAAATAGTTATCGTTAACGGATTATCGTTAACTTCCGTTAACTTTGTAGTAAAATTATCGGATTATCGTTATCGGAGTTAAAAATTGGGGTTAACGGATTATCGTTATCGAAGTTAACTTTTTGGTTAACGGTGCCCACCACTGGTTACTAATATATGGTATACATATACGCAAAATGTGTAACTTAAATTTTCTTGGAAACTGTAGCCAATCGACTGTTTTTATGGTCATATTCGTTTTCAGCACCCCAAAATCCATAATAGGAAACATTTTATCTCCGAAGCACAAACTTTTTCAAAATTTATAGACCAGTGCTATGAGCCACAGGTGGACGGATCGGCTCGACGGGCGGAGTGAGTCACGCTGATGAAACTTGTACGGGTTTGGTCGAACTCGTGTGTTTCGTGAGGTACACGGATGGGCGGCTCGCTGGGGGGAGCGAGTCACACCATAAACTGTTGAAGCGTGTACAGGCTTGTTCGAACAATTGTACCATTGGACAAACAGAATTTTCTGCTACATGAAGCAATACCGGTTTTAATGTTTTGTCACTCACCCGACGTTCATTTCCACAAACTAAAGATCTTCACAATCCGGTGCACTATTTGAGAGAAACATATGCCCATATTTATCCTTTTTGTTTAACAAGCGATACTCCTCTCTAAAGTCTGTAAGAAACTCACACAGCCCATTAGCCACAACCTCACTACAAACCTCGTCATGATATATATTAATATAGTGGTAAAAATACTTAAGATTCTCCATGATGACAAGATTTACATTCTCAACCGTATGGAACGAGTAGTCGGTATGATGTAACATGACATAATGTCACTTGTCACACAACTCATCAACAAGACTCACTATCCATAACCGTTGCTTATCTTCTGAACGTGTTGCTTCTACTTCGCGGTATATGTGAGCCTTTATAAAGGTTAGGTCTACAACATACTTCAATGCATCGTTTGTACTCCGAAAACCTACAATGCCCTCGCCAGAATACCCATAGAGTATTTGAACATTTTGGTCTTTCGCACGGCTCAATGTAGCATTAAAAGTATCAAAGGAGGGGAGAAAAGTGAGTTTTTCAGTATCCACCACATCTTAGCACTTTGCCGAATACCACTTCATAAATGTTGAACACGCAATATTAAAGGTAGCCATTACTATTTTTCGTGTATCCGGGAGAATACACGTCTGAGCTCAAGGGTATGCAGAGGTCAAATGAGCACACAGGGATAGAGAAATGCTCAGGTAGTGGCAGGAGTCACGTTGCCGATCTTACAGTGGGCGGAGCTTAGCTTTTTACTGTACACACACACGCACGCACGCACAGGAGAAAATGAAACCTTAACTGAATCAAATATACGTGATAAATAAACATATCAATACACGTATATATAAATACAATCAATGATTAAGGTAGCCAAAGGGCACGGTATCATAGGTACCAGGCACCTGGTAACGTTTCCTTTAGGTGTTACGTCATACCTTCGTGCCCCTAAGTTCCTTCACACACCCCAGTTTCTGCGCCCGAAAATTGTGCGTCCCCACAGTCAGTTGGGATAGCTGGTCACCCTCATCTTCCAAGCACACTAGATCCTTCAATGAGTCAAAGTTAACGACTCGAAGGTTCGCATGGTTAAGAGAGGTACCCTTACCCTTAGCCTTCACGATATACTTCATATCATCCACCACCCTCACCTGTACCCGACGATAGGTTTTTGGCCCTGTTGACACAGACGAGTCTGCGTATGCACCATCACCAGAGCGGGCATGTATTCACCTTCCCTCGCTGTGAATATCACGCTATCTGTGTCAGGGTACAACACCCTCCGTCCAAGAGAGTGCAATAGGGCCCAAAGTTTGATGCGGGCTTATGCCGTTGTGAAACTGGCTAGAGGTATGTTTGTAACCGGTGAGGTATCTGTGGCCAGTTCGGTGATATTGTACTTTATTATTTAAGTATTACCTACATTTACGACCTCACTAACCTCTTTATCGGGAGCGTTGGCATAATCCCAGACTTTACTATAACTTTGTGCCTAATGGACCTTCCCTTTGCCTGTATTCTGTGAAAATTTCCCCCAAAGACTGTTCAGGCACAACTTTGCACTAAAGCACTTGCAAGGATTCTTAACAATTTAGGATTAGTCAAGCTGTAGACCTTCATGGGCACGGTAACGCTGAATATAAGCCGTTTTTTCATCTTTGGTATCAACCCCTCGCGGATATCCTGGTGCTTCGCTCTTAACCTTCAAAAAAGCGTTTATATATGGTGTGAAAAGGTTGGGTAGCTTATGTAACCTCCACACCTCATTTATCTTCAATATTCTCTACCCATGGCGAACCGCTGGAGCTAGCTCAGGACTTGTATATACACCTCTGATCTTACACTGGTGGGTTGTATGGCCACAATCACCGTTGTTCTCTTCTGCGCACTTCACACACAGGGGAAACATGAGCTTGTGATTTATAATAACGGGTAAGATCGGCATCCATAAATCGCGAGGGGGGTGCACGTCTACAAAAGAGAGTCCAAAGTAGCGCTCATTCAAGTTAGCTAAAAACTCTTCGATGGTTGGTATGGTGGGACCCACCATTTTTTCAGGCGCATCTACGGGGTACGGATTGTTCTTCATCACGTAGGAGTATAAAGAGCAGAATTCATAGTAATGGAGTTTCACGCCCTCAGTAGCCGGAAAGTATATCTTGAATGGGTTTGTACGCCCTCCAAACAAGCTGTCACCGCATTTGAGGCGGTCCAACACCATTGAACGTTTGATGGTCCTTATTTCTTCATGGTATTGGGCATCTGTTTCCATCCGTGCATCATACTCATGCTCCCACACGATTTTGTGAGTGAACTGGGAGCCTATAAGTTGATCACGGTTACGGGTCCATGCGAGGCTGTCGGCGGTGGATCTTCCATAAAGGTCCCCTGTAAAGGCACATTCAGCGCGCGAGCATCCATACCACCAGCAGCCGTTAAAGGATTACACAGTCTTCTTACCAGTGGCTGGATCCTCACTTAGGCCGTCAACCAAAAAAACACGACCATTAACCTTAACGGGTACTTCACCCCTGTTGCGGGTATGTTTTATGTATACTCCTGTCTGCTGCTGTAGGTGTATGAGCTAGTAAATAGCCTTGTGCCCATAACTGCGGGGGTTGTTTCTGTTAATGATTGCTGAGATGTCTTTAGGCATGAATTTATTCTTGAACACTGTAAAACATAATGATGCGATCTTGGTCGCGACTTGCAGCGGATTGCATTTGAAACGGGTTATGTACATCCTTCTAAAGGCTTGAAAGCATACGCTAAGTACACTTACGTCATTCACACAATAACGTTCACATTCATCGGATATATTGTATGGATTAGCTTCATTAAAACTGTTGTAGAAGCAGTCAAAATCTTCACGCTCACTATCACTCATGTTCGTGTAGCTAAAGTAATGTTTGGGTGAAGGTAGTCCTACGTAATTCAAAGTTTCGATAGTGAGGAATGTGTAAGGGAAATACCCTTTTGAAACTTCAGCGGCTACGCCCATGACCTTGGGCAGCTTTGCTAATTTACAAAATGTGAACAGCAGTGTCTTTAAACTGTACATTACCTCTTATCTGCATCTGTATTAGTTTGTTGCCTCTTTTCAAGGGATCAGCTGTAAATACCGCAGACGTCTCGTGTTCAAGCAACTCCTTATAAAGGAACTGTGTGTCAAATTTCACCCCGTTATGGGCAAGAATATACACTCATTTTTTTTAACTTATCCGCTAATTTGACAATGTAGGATACAAAGAGTTTCACAGGATTGTCGTGTGCATTCGTTTTAAAAACGTTTGTCCGTTTTCCACATTTGTGGCACTCATCACACTCGAAGTCCATGAACTCATCACAGATAGTCTGACTTACGGGTGAATGTGGAATGACCTCTTTGGTTTCAGCGTTCGTGTAAGTTTCTATATCGTAGTACACGGTTAAACAAGGACTATTTTTAGGTTTAGCATCTTTCATATAACATACATGCTTCACTCCATCCGCCTTATATTTTTCATGACATGTAGAACAGTGAATTTCATCGCATTTATGTTTGAAATTCCCCCAATTATCCATCATGTGAAACATACCGCACTTACAAATCCTCATTTTCCTGCAAGTGCCATTTGATTTATGGAGTTCAAAGCATTTATTATTGAAAAATAGACATCTACACACATTACATTCCCTCTTCTCGGGTTCAACTACCTGTCTTTCACATTTGGGGCTTTTATACTGCTCACATACCATTTAGCAATCCTTATAATGTTTTACTATATCATCAGCAAACTCGAGACAACCCTTACACAAATCATGATGCCTTCCATATTTTCGACTTTTATCATAATTGGCGTGGAGAACCCTTATGTTACAGATGGGGAGATACGATGTTCCTGACAATCCTAAAATAAGTAGAGGTCTCTCACGCTGCTTTTAAAAACACACACAGTCCTACGACGATCATCCATTCCAAATACGACAATACGTGCATTTATTTCCTGCTCTACCCTTCTCAGTTCTTCAGGACCCATATTACACTCAGACTCAAGCTTACAATCTGAAGCCAGTTTACGGGCACGCTGCACAACCGTGGGCAGCCAAATGTTTTGCGTCCAAGTATTTAGCACAGTGAACATATGAGATAAAGTTATTGCTATAAAACCACAATCACGATCGATGTTTAAATGCTTTCTGTAAATAACCGGAGAATTGAAATTAAGAGTATAAGGTGTGGCACTATGACCCGCAACCCGGAATACTGTCAATATCTACCATGAAGTTGTCCATATTGAAGGATGTACCACTTTGAGAGGCTTGCATTATACGCCCAAGATATATTCTATCTACAGCCGCCAAACGTCTGAACGGTATTACCACCCAAAAATCGTCCCCTCATCTGACCCGAACCTGAAGGATAACCTCGTCCGGACTTCACGTTCGTCGCGGTTCTGAAGGGCAAACTCCACAATACGTTCAACTACGCGCGCAGTCCGTTGGTATACAGGGATCCAGGGTCAACCCTGACCACGTACCGATTTCTAGTCAGGGCAGGGGTGGGGTAGCGGTGCGCACCAACTCGAATGTTATACCATCCTCCACAGTATGAGAAGCTGTTGGAGGAAGTACCCGGAACTGAACAATGGGGCATATTTGAGGAAGGTACTATTGTGGGGTTGTGTCGTAAGACGTAGGGTTGGGATCTATTACTGGGGGTCTAACAACCGGAGCAATCCTGGCACGCTTTATACCTGACGTGGAGGGTTCTTCATCATGCTTCCGCTTTGAACTGTCGCATGCTACAGGTGTCGCTGGTGAGGGTTCGTCAGCGGGGAAGGGTTCTGTAGCTGCACGGTCATCGGGTTCGTCTGTGATATCGATGATGGGGTGCTGTACATCGTCGTCATTCACGGTTCTGTGGAAGAAGAAAACAAAATATAAGGAACAGCACTCAAAATTTGTAATATTTTGTAAATGACCCACTTAGGGTGTGACGTGTTAGAGATGGAATCTGTAGAAAAATTCAGGTTCACAAGCCCCTCCACATGTATTATATCTGGCCCTACAGGATGTGGAAAAACTGTATTTATGCTTAAAATCATTAAAGATAAGGGGAGATGTTCTCAAAATTTGTGCATAAAGTAATATGGTGCTATTCGACGTATCAGTCAGTGTTCAACGAGTACCAAGATGAAATTTTGTTCCACAAGGGTGTATGACGTTAATTCGTTAAAAGGTAATGAGCATACAGTTATTGTAATTGACGATCTCATGTTGGAAATGGATAAAACGTTTGCCGAGACATTTACAGTGTTCTCCCACCATCTTAACATAAGCGTATTCTTCATCAACCAGAATCTATTTTTCAAAAATAGATACATGCGCGATGTGTCGCTAAATACACAATATCTAGTCTTATTCGCACAACGTAGAGATGTGTCACAAATTGGGGTATTAGCCAATCAAATGTTCCCGAATCAGTAAGGAGTTTTTGGAGGTTTATAAAGAAGCCACAAGCCAGCGTTATGGATATTTGCTTTGTGACCTTCACGCGAAACACGTTTAGGGTGCTTCTAAGAACGAATATATTCCCAAGCGAACCTGAAACGGTGTATATTCCAGAATGACAAATAGGCTGAAGAAATATCGTGAATTAATAAAAATCTATCAACGATTGCCCCGGGCACTGCAACAGATGTTTGTTAAAAATATCGACTCCGACTTTTTAAAATGCATCTGTGAAATCTGTCTTAATGTTATAAAATGTAATGTGCCAATGAAACCCTCTCAGAAGGCTCGCTTACGTCGTTACAAGAACATAATACGAGCGCTCGCTCATAAAAGTCAAACTGTGGGTAAGAAAAACGAATTATTGTACAAAGAGGAGGATCATTCCTACCCATCTTATTTTCAGTTTTGGGCCTTTACTGACTAGATTAATATAATGAAGGTGGTTGTGATTCCGCACGAGGTGTATGCTTCATTGCAAAGTTCAAAGATTCCAGACACGGCTCTAGAACCCCGTAAAAGTAGGCTTAAAAGAATGGAAAGCGAGTTGCTAGCCCTATTAAACAGTGAAAAGTCACCTGATGAGAAAAGGATCTTGTACCAAGAGGCTTTGCAGAAATTTCTTCATGAGTACGAAGATTATAAGAATCCGACAGAGCTCCCCGTGGTTATTAGGCACAGCGCGAGTAGTGCTGAGCATGGCGACACAGGACCTGGGCCCGACGTTAGAGATGACCAACCAAAGAACAACGGAACACAACACATCGAACATGTGTTAAAAAACAGTCTCCCACATACATTGAGGAATAAAGGCTTAAGTCTTTATAATCTATTGAGTGAGGACCCCATCATACAGTGGGCCGATACAGGCGAGGTCATTGTTGAAGGAACAATGGTACAAGGATCCAATCGTTGATATTGTTCATGATCTGGTGAGAAAGTGGGACAGACCCTCACCAACAGGATGGAAGCATATTAAAGCAAGGCTACAACAAATAAATGTCCCCAAAACATTGATAGGTAATCTGAATAGGTTAAAAGACCTGGATCTAGTCTCGCATGCGTCACAACCGAGTACGCCATCGCCCCCAGCAGCAGCGTCTCTGAAGAAGAGAAAGAAGAGAACAAACGGCCAACCTTATCCTCTGTCTCTAAAATATGCAAATGGCTAACATATTAAGTAAACGCTATTATGACATTTCTAACCCCGCCTCCTATGGTGGCGTTAATAGAGTGTAGAGAGGTATTTACGGAGTAAGAAAAAAAGATGATGAGCGGTTTTTGCGGGAACAGGATGCTTATACACTTCAAAAACCGGAGAGAAATGGTTTAAAACGGCCAAGACAACCGCGGATTCGATTGACTATATTTGCCAAGCGGATTTAACAGACATGCAAAGATATTCAGTGTGTAATGACGGATACCGCTACATCCTATTCATAATAAATGAATTCTCTAGATATATGTGGCTAATTCCCCTGAAAAATAAATCGCCTGAAACAGTGGGTAAACGACCAAAACGTTGATGTTAAAAGAAGAAAGGGTTCCTTGCTATTTTTGTACGGACATGGGAGAAGAATTTATAGGTCGCGCTTTTCAGAACATGCTGACAGAGTTTAATATCAGTTACACACTAGCAGTTCTGTACATAAGGTATCTTTAGCTGAAAGAGTTCAACGTACCTTAAAGGAACTGATGCATCGCTAATTTACAAATAAAAACACATAGAGATATATAAACGTTCGAGTTTGGCACAACACCTAACGAAGTTTTAGAAAGAGTTACGCGCACAGATGTGAGAAGGGATAGAGTACCGCCACCACACTACACATTTCAAAATCAATGATTATGTAAGGCTATCACGTTCGGGAAATAAATTCGCGAAGGGATTTCAGCAACGGTGGACACGTGATATTTTTAAAGTTCGTGTTATGAGACCTAAAGTTGAGATAATGATGTATTACGTTGAAGATTTGAATGGGGAAGAGATCGCTGTAGGCTTTTATCGGGAGGAGTTGCAGAAAGTGACATTTAATTTAGGAAAAAGTGTGTTTATAATTTAGAAAAATTTCGGCAGCAAAGGTTCAGGAAAGAGAAAAATGTACCTGGTGAAATGGCTAGTTTATCCAGAAAGCTTCAACACCTATATAAAAGCTGCTGCAATAATGAAGCTTAATTAGCATGCAACATAGCGCCTAGCCACTTCTATGTCACACTCCCGTCCTCTTCTTCTGTTTGTACATCCTAACAACACCCTCGCCAAATTTGTGGCAGAACTCCACGGACTCATTGAATTGGAGCGTGATTCGTATGAGGTGAGTTTATGTGAATTCTAGTTGGTCGCCAAATTTTAACTCTTGAAAATGAACAAATCATATTTCTGATCCTTAGAAGAATCGATGAGTGCGAAAAACTATGCATAACTTAGACAATACTATGCGTTCAGTCCTGTTCGGTGAGGAACAGTACTATAGCACAAATTTATCGCTAAGAATCGGGCATTATGTTACACTGTTACAGCCATGGACACTGTGACGGGGTTAAACAAGAGTCTTGAAAAGTCGAACCTGACAAACGATTTACTTTTTGAAGTCGTAAACATAGACACGCTTGCATGCACATTGAAGTTAAAGTCAACGCTTAGTAGAAATATTAAAGATAAAGAGCTGTTCACAATTGTGACCGAGGGCCGATAAAGAGATACCTTTCACGAGGCACAGCATAACTTGTCCAGCTTAATGTATCAATTGAAGATGGAGAAATTGGGTGAAAGCTCTCCGCCCCCAGACATGTGCTACATTTACAGAAATATCGTAGAGCACCAATTTGTTGGGGACACCCAGGCGCGCCTGCTGCGCATTGCACACATCCCCAACCATAGAGGGAAATGTTTGAGCATTACATATGACAAGCCCCATTATGTGAATCTTACGACTAATCTATTAACCAACATCTCGATATATATAAGAACGATTGAGGGAAAACATTTCCCATTCGGTGATGGGAGCTTAACAGTGAAACTACAATTTCGCCGTTTGTACTGACCCGAAGGCAAGTCTATCGAGGAGTAACATACCAGCGTGGGAGTGGACTTGGATCCATTTTTTCATCCATTCTATGCACCGCTGTCCCACTGTTGAAGAGGGGTGCCAGATACGTAGGGCGGAAGGCATTACAATCAGGTTTTAACGCGGCAGAAGACATAATGGGCGGAACTATGCCTAAAGAAGCTCTAAGAAAACATTTAAAACGTACACGGGACGAAATCATCAAAGATGCAAAGAGAAAAATGCGTGGTGGCGGAAAGAAGAGATCTGCCAGGAAGAAGGGGTTACCATCACGTGGCGCTAAACGTAAAAGGAAATAAAAAAAGAAGTGCTCTAAGCGTATGAAACCTATGGCTGATCATTTTTTTAACTGATATAAGCTGAGGACACTACTCTCACGAATCATAGGCTGACTAATACTTGTCCAGAGATGTGGCACTATTTCTGACTCGTCATGGCGCGTTTCATCCATCCGTGTAGTTCACAATGCTGTAAATCGGAACTGTCCCTCTTTGATATGCCCCCTACTTAGGTCTCTATTGAGCATAGCGACTTTATTACAATTAACCCATTAAACACAATTAGTTCGCCGAGTGCTTCTATAGAATTCGTGATACCCAGCTCATGCCCTTACTTTTTTGACCAGAGGTGCATGCACAATGTACACCCTTTTATTCTTTGGCGTAACAGTCAAATGTCTAGTTGCGTGTTGGGTTTTTTGTTTTGTGTCAACCACTTACACATTTTATTTTTTTAGGTGATTTACATTAACCCACTCATCGATCATCATGCCTTGAAAATGTAAAAATCACCCCGACAATTTCTATTACGTGTGCGGCTCGTAAAATCACGATGGATCTTCGGAAAACTTACCGGTTATACTTCGGCTGTCCACTAGGCGATCAAGATAAGGCGTGGGCGAGACATGTAATCTGTACCGCTTGTTCGAATGGATTACGTGACTGGTTGAACCAAAGGAAAAAGTCGATGCCGTTCTCTATACCCATGATATGGAGGGAGTCGAGAGACCATCATGGCGATTGTTAATTTTGCAATGTTAACATAACTGGATTCTCCGTGAAGAACAAGCATAACATCATTTATCCGAACGTAGACTCCGCGATCAGACCGATCCCTCACGATGACACGATGCCGATTCCGGTACCTCCACAGCATGGACTCGATTCTTTAGGAGACGAAAGGGAATCCGACGAAGGTGCGATTGGCGGAGATGCGCGACATTCGGCTGATCTTGACTACACACCTGACGATGAGCAATCGGAGCCGGAGAGGCTAACCCAAAACGAGTTGAATGGCCTCATTAGAGACCTAGCCCTCTCCAAAGAGAAATCAGAATTTCTCTCCTCGAGACTCAAGCAGAAACACTTACTTGAGAAGAACGTCTGAGTGTGTCACTATCGAAAACGAAACCATGATTTGGCGACATACTTTGCAGTACACGGTCCACTCTGCTCTATTGCTATGATATCAATGGACTTTTTGAGAACTTGTTACAGGTACACACACCATCTGAGTTGCTCCTCTTCACTGATTCCTCACAGCGAAGCTTGAAAGCGGTTCTCCTGCATAACGGGTACTTAAAGCCGTTCATCCCGATCGCCCACTCCATTCATCTAAAGGAGACGCACGATAACATGAATATACTACTCGAAGCAATCCAATACAGCATTCATCAATGGAATATCTGTGGTGATCTCAAAGTCAATGGTGTGATAATGGGCATGCAAGGAGGGTTCACTAAATAGTGTTGTTTCCTCTGCTTATGGGACAGCCGCGCTACCGCGGATCATTACATCAGACGTGACTGGCGTCAAAGAAGCACATACGAGCCAGGAACGGGCAGTCCAGTGTGTTCCTTTAGTTGATCCAAAGAAGATTTTCCTGCCACCTCTCCATATTATTTTTGTGAAAAATTTTGTGAAAGCGATGGGTAAGGCGAATTCGAGAGGGTTTCGATACCTTGTTGAGAAATTTGCAAACATCAGTGCCGCGAAATTGGAGGGGGAATCTTTGGAGGGCCCCAAATCAGGGAGGTTCTGCAGGATGAAGGCTTTGAAGAAAGCCTCAATGCCTTAGAACTAAAAACATGGCAGGTTTTCAAATGGATTTGTGGAAACTTCTTGGGTAACCACAAGTCTCCCGCATAGCATACAAAGATGGAGTTCAGAAACTGCTCGATACATATCAAGAAATGGGCTGTCGCATGTCCTTGAAAATACATTATTTACATTCGTATCTAGATTCTTTCCCGAAAACCTTGATGCGGTGAGTGACGAACAGGAGGAACGCTTCCATGAAGACATCTAGTCAATGGAAAATCGCTACCAAGGTTTCTGGAACGAAAGTATGCTGGCAGACTAATGCTGGATGTTGTACCGCGACGATCCGGAGAAGCTTTACAAAAGGAAATCGTATTCGCAACGTTTATATGTTGGTGTACACTTCTTTTTATGAATAAAGTTGTACTTTTACCATAAATTATGCTGAAATTAACACCAGTCATATCGTACTCACAATGTTTTTATGTTGGTGTACTTTTCTTTTTATGAATAAAGTTGTACTTTTACGATAAATTGTGCTAAAATTAACACCAATCATATTTCTATGTGCTAAAGGAAAACCGAAAACAGATTTGGAATCAGCGTACAAAACTGGTCGAGAAAAGTGTGTATACATCTTTGATGGAGAAAATAGTTCGATTTTGTCGACCAGTGTATTTTGGGTTGTCAAGAAATGTGATCGACAATAATGTGTGTGTGTGTGTGTGTGTGTGTGTGTGTTTATTTGTAAATTCATACGAAGAAATGTTTTTAGAATTTGTTTCAAATTATCATTACGATAAAAAAGCAGATCGAATATAGATTTTCTAATGGGGGGTAAACAAGATGCGAACGGTTTTTCGGGTGATAAGCCAACCTAATTTTTCTTTACGAAGGAAGAAAGATATTTAAGTTTAAAATAAATATTTAAACGCGGAGGTCACGGGTTTCAGATCGTTAGCAAAGACTTTGACGCCAAAGTGTCGCCATGGATCTAAACTAATCTCTCGTACATTGCTGGAGCCGTGTTATCAGCTTGTTTGCCCGCGAGACTTAATTAACCAATATATATATATATATATATATATATTATAGAGATAGAGAGAGAGAGAGAGAGAGAGAGAGAGAGAGAGGTTAAGATAGGATCTCGATATTATGCGTTTTATGTATAATACAATTTTTATTTTAGAACCTAAATTAAATACTTTAGTTATATTTTTATTGCCTTTTATACCATGTTATTCTTGTCAGTTGTTAAAGCTTAAAGCTTAAAGCATATAATTGTGCTCTTCGTTTGAGCTCATTGAAATATGGAGCAGTATAGTAATATTCTGGAATTAACTTATTTTCTTGTGGCCAGGTCGAGTGTAATTAAATGACTAAAACTGAACTAATGGTTTATTATCTTAATAATAATAGTGATAATATATATATATATATATATATATATATATATATATATATATGTGTGTGTGTGTGTGTGTGTGTGTAAGACATATACGGCTGGTTGTGGTATGGCTGGCATCTAAGCCAAATGGCTGTGAGCCAAAGCATCCCAGGGGGTTCAGGGAAGGATTCAAAATGCTCCTAGATGTCACAGCGAAAGGATCTTCTCTTCCTCTCTCACCTCTCTTTCCTCCTTGCGTTTTATTACGCTTGTTAGGTTAGGTTACCGCATTCCCTCCTTGGGAGGTCCAACCCCGGCCACCTTCAAGCATAGTACCCTCTCCCCTTTGGAGGGTGTAACCCCACCCCCTTCATGCATAACCCCCCTCTCCCCCCTTCGATGGTGTAACCCCACCCCCTTCATGCATAACCCCCCTCTCCCCCCTTCGATGGTGTAACCCCACCCCCTTCATGCATAACCCCCCTCTCCCCCCTTCGATGGTGTAACCTCCTCCTCCCCCTTGTTGCATGCAATTTTGCAATGACATGTTACAATGTTATGTGCAATGTTGCAAATATTGATCATGTTGCATGCAATTGATTTGTACTCGACATTTTTTCCGTATACTAATCATGGGTAATGTAATTTCACTTTCGCGCAACAAACCTGAAAACATTCTGCATCATTGCTGGAAAAGACGCGCAAGGAATAAGACAGGTGGGTACATGAATGCGTGGCTTCATAGTATGAACCTAAGCTAGGGACAAAAATGTAGGCAGAGATGGTAAAAGGAGATCAAGTTATCCTAATCACCCAAACTCACACACCAGAGGCCTCCTCTCCAAACAGGTGACTTGCTTGCCTGCGGGACCTAAACTCATGAACAGATAAGCCCAAATGTAAGTTCACATACTTCTTACTTGTAGAATCAAATTTCTTATAATTTTAACCTACGAATGATAAATTATACACTGATCAACAAAGTTTATGTCACAGAGATATTTTTACTTTAACTCTATGTAATTTTTTAGTTGATTACGGAAATGAAAACAAAATTTTTCTATCGGCCGCAGTTTTAGAGTGACACACGAATTTACATTACTTAGGATTTGAGTCAGAATAGGAAGGGGGCAGGGTCTGCCCTTTGCTCCTCCTCTGCTTATAAGTTGCTGCACGTCACTGTTGACTTTAATTTATCAGTTACTCACTTGATTTCGCTCAGTGAACATTTTAGGTGAGTTCAATATGCATTTTCCAGTTTGATATTACTATTACATCTATAAATTAGTCCAAATTTCTTTTTCGATAGACAAATTTTAAGGTCATTTTTGAACTCAGCGGTAAAAACCTATAAGATCCACTCAATTTGGTTTAAGTGACAAAAACAAGAAGTACTTTTTGTCACCCAGTGTTATTCACAATTCTCTGTATTTTTTCCTAAACTCAACCAGGCAAGAAACAAAACAAAAAAACAAAAGCAAACTAATTTAATCAAATATATAAAAATGCAAAAATAAAAAGAATTTTAAGCCAATATATAAAAAATCAAAGCATTGTATCCCCTAACCCAATAATTATTGAAGCCTCAATCTTGAATTAGTTCAGGGTATCTTCTGCCTCCATGAAAAAGAGATTTTGAAATTGTTAATAAAACTTCCTCTTCAGTAGATTCAGCTAATATTATTTGAAATCAATTCTAACTAGTTTCCACCACAAAGATGTTCTATTTGCATTAGTCTTTCTGTTTTTGTTTTAATATAGTCTTGCCTTCACTTACCTGTTATTTCCTTATAAAGAATTCCAGGCTACATGAGGCATGTAAACTATCTCATAATTAATTTTCTATCATTACTTCCTTTTTACTCCCAAAAATACAAAAGAACTTAATAACAATGTTTATCGTTACTAAGGCACTATCTCATATTTACATATATAATAATTACTAAGATAAAGTAACACAAAAGATAAACAAAGTCTACCTTCACTATAGACTCCTATTAGCATGACAGTAGCTATCATATTTTTTTTTAAATGCTATAGTGCTATAGTACTACATACAGTAAATACCCATTTTGTATCATCAGAATTGGGCAGATCTTGGTATCATATTTTAATGATTTTTAAGGTCTCTAGTTCTAGAGTAACAAATACAGTATCACTACAATCAAATGTAAAGAATTAAAAACTTAAAGTAAAGTAAAAGACAACTTACCAGCTTTTATAACAAATTGAAATAATACAATGCTGACATCTAGCCTAGAGTGTCAATAACAAAAAGGTTCTATATACGTAAAACATATTTAGTAGGTTGACGTAACTTCTGACTGACAAAAATCAGTGTTTTCCAGGTAAATGCTTGAGAGTGTATTTCTCCCTCAACATGAGATTACATCCGATGATCAGCTTTTGTCTTTTGTCGATTTGTCTATTATCTATCTATTATACAGGGTGTCCCATAAGTCCGGCATCATAGGAGAAATTCATATTTTGCTATTTCTACAAACCATAATTCATATTTTTCTCTTTCTAGAGGCCATAATGTCTGTGAGCAAGGAAGAACGAAGCCAAATAATTCTACTCATAGATTTTTATCTCTGGGGCCACTTGAAAGCGCTGGTATACGCAGAGAAAATTAGGAGTGTTGAACATTTGCGGCAGCGCATTATTGGGGCATGTAACACCATTTCTCCTGACATCATTCACCGTGTGCTTGCTGACTGGGTATCACGTCTGAATTTGTGTATTGAAAACAATGGTGGACATATTGAGCACGTTCTGTAAATAAAAGCTTTTGTTTTGCCTTTTTTATTATTTTTCCTATGATGCCGGACTTATGGGACACCCTGTATATGTTTTAACATGATGAGTGGCCTTCTCAACCCAAACCACTGCAACAAAGCAGTACTGAACAGAGCCTCACCACCACAGACTAACACCTCTACCATTAATAAATTAAAATTAACTAGGATGTACGAGTTTCTCTCTAATTTCTCTTCATTGTTAAGTAATTTAAAAATATTCCCGTAAAATATGGAAAATTTTAATGTTTCCAGATTTCTCTTAGATTCTATAAATATGCATATAACTGACTTACAATAAGTGAAAGGATAACTACTAATAGAGAATGAATTTCTAGTCACTGAGGCTTTTATATTAATTTTGCAGTTTGTAGAACAAATAATTTCATAAAGCGTGAATTTGGGTTGGTGATAGCTATTAACAGAAGATGTTGTTAACATGCTGTGGTATCATCTTCCCTATCGTGATTAAATGATAATAGCTTGCACTATATTTTGTAATAAATTAGTTTACAAAATTTTCATTTCAGGTAAAAGATAACTAATTTAACTTATTACAATTAAGGCCTTCTTAAATAGATATGCATTATTTACACAATTTATAAACTCCTTTTCATGAATGAAATCATCCAATATTTTATTTACCACACAATATGTCAAGCCACATCAAAAATCTACTGCTGTATAACTAAAAAAGTATTTTCATAGAACCAGTCTAGAAGTACGTTTTCTAATTTCCTTATTATATCTTCGAGTTCTTCCATCAGACTCTATTAAGAAAAAGTCACTTGCATATAAATTGTCCAAGTCTGAAAACATTTTGAACATCTGTATTATACCTCCCCTAAGCAATGTCTCAAAATTAAACATACTCAGTTCTTTTAATTTCCCCCTATATTCCAGTCTTCTTAGGTTACGGATAAGTCTGGTCGGCCTACATTGCACACCCTCAAGCATATCAATATCATGTCTATGGTGAGGAGACCAGCAAAATATGATATATATACTGTATATTTCAATAAAAATAGAAGCTTTCTATATATTCACAACTTGAACTAAGTATAGGAGGCTTTTGTTAAATGCTTCACAGAATTTAAAAAGCTTAAGAAAAGTTACACCCCAACACCAGTATTCATCTTGTAAGGCAAAGTTTTATGACTTTCTGCTAGGTGAAGTTGGTTGTTATGATTGTCTTATATTGTTGACTATGTTCTATTTCTATTATTCTACTATTATGTGTGATTTAAAATGTTTTTTTCTATTTTCAGATACCTTTGTTTAACACTATGTTCTGTTTTTGTTGAATAAAGCCTAGAATTGGCATTATTAAATCAATTGTCTGATTTTACATTCACACATATCAATTTATTCAATAACAACTCTACTCGTTTGATCATGGATAAGTTTCTGAAGCCAGAACGTTTTGATATGGAACCTAATTCAAATGAAGCATCTCAGAAGTGGATACACTGGTACAAGACCTTTGAGAACTTCCTCTCATCAGTTGAATCGCCGTCTCCAGTCAAACTAGCTCTGCTCACCAATCATGTAGTTCCAACCATTTATGAACTTATAGCAGAATGTGACTCATATGAAAATGCAACAGCTGTACTCCATAAATTGTATATAAAACCTAAGAGTGATATATTTGTACGACACATTCTTTCAACTATGGAACAGGAAAGTCATGAAACACTTGACATATACCTGCAGGCTCTTCAGCAGCTCAGTAACAGCTGCTGAATACCGAGAGGAATTTATCAGAGACTCATTCATAAGTGAATTGCAGTCGTCATATATACGACAACGTCTATTGGAACACAGCACTTTAAGTTTACAGTCTGCTTATGACCAGGCTCAGTCAGTGGAAATGGATCAAAGGCAGGTTGAACTGTACCATAGACAGCCAACTCATCAAGTAGCTGCAGCCTCGAATGCAGAATTATGTGAATTAACCATTTCAGATTCTCATCTGCTTCATGATGGCAATACATCATCATTGGGACTACAAACACATGAGGATGCAGTAGTAGCCGCATCTTCACTCAAATGCTTTTTTTGTGAAAACCCTAGACATTCGAGAAACAGATGTCCAGCTCTGGATGTCATCTGCCGGAATTGATCAAAGAAGGGGCATTTTGCTAAGGTATGCAAATCTGCTAAATCTACAGCTGCTGCGATGCCTCTTCTAGCAACTGTGTCTGCTGCAGCTCCAATCTGTTTGTCTAAAGCTGTTATTCATGTCCAAATTAACGGTAAGATTGCAAATGCTTTGGTGGATGCTGGCAGTTCTCAGAGTTTATTGAGTTTGTCTTTTGCAAATTCTCTACGTCTTACCTTACCTTACCTCTGCAGACAGAGATACAACGATTACTACAGGAAGAAATCATCGAACCGAATGAATCACCTTGGAGAGCACAAGTTTTAGTAACTACAAACGAACGACATAAAAAACGAATGGTTGCAGATTATTCTAGAACCATAAATCGATTCACTTTGCGTGATGCATACCCATTACCACGTATTGACGAAATGATCAATAAAGTCGCAAAATATTCAGTGTTCAGCACATTTGACTTGAGGAATGCCTATCACCAAATTCTGATTCGACCTGAAGAAAAACTATTTACTGGATTTGAAGCTAATGATGAACTATATCAGTTTCGTCGAATACAATTTGGTGTGACAAATGGAGTGGCGAGGTTCCAAAGAATAATCGACGAGATAATAACTGCTGAGGACTTACATGATACTTTTGCACATTTGGACAACGTTACTCTGTGTGGAAATAACCAAGTGGACATGATTCTAACACTAAACGATTTCTTCAGGCTACCAACAAATATAATTTAACGTTAAATCATGATAACACTGTCTTATCTGTTATATCTATAAATCTTCTTGATTATAACATGAACAATAGCTGTATTCGTCCAGTTCCAGAACGTCTACGTCCGCTGCGGGATTTTCCAGATCCTCAAGATGGCAAGTCTTTAAAACATGTTGTTGGAATGTTCTTGTACTATTCACAATGGATACATAACTTTTCTAAGACTATTAATCCAATGGAACAGAGTAAGTCATTTCCTCTCAGTTCGTCTGCTGTGAAGTCTTTTAATGATATGAAATCGGATATAGAACACGGGGTCGTTATGGCTATAGATGATAAAGCACCATTTGTTGTTGCGTCTAAGCATCTCAGGTGATGGTGTTAGCAGAGCCTGGTTGACTATTATGATTGCATCAAACTACTTAAATCAATGAGTATTGTATAAATATATATAAATAATTGGTTAAGCCTCCAGAGGAAGGAGTGTCAAGTTTTGGTAGAGATGGTCAGATATGGGGTACCTTTCAAAATAAATAAGTTGCTAGCTGCAAGTTTGTATGATTAAATGGCCTGGACAGTACTTATCCATATTACATGAGATTTGGAGTCACTCTAATTCAAGTTGGTATACTGTACCACCACCGTAAAATTTATATAAACTGAGACCAACAAATATGGAGATATGATCAGATAAATTCTCATACTGCTGTAAGCCAAAGATATCTCTATCTTGTTTCCAGCAGTTAAGTATTTGCGAGATTCATTTCATCTGGTGGTGGTGGTGGTGGTAAAGTCTTATCTCTATGGTGATTTGGGTAAGATTTGGACGTTATGTGTAAGAATAAGGTAGAGTAATTATTTTATGTCACAGAAGATGTAAAAGTTAATCTTTATAAGCAAGGGTGGATCTAGAGGGGGAGAGGGTTGGCGACGTCCGGACCCTCCCCTCCTCAATTTTTTTGCAAGTGCCCGATTTCAATGATGTGTATGCCTCTGAAAACAAATTTTGTTTTTGTAAATAGATCATGTTTATTTTATTTTAGTAAAATTCTATTTTGAATCTTTATCTTTTAGCGTATCGGGAAATTATTTTTCTCTATTTTAAGACTAAGTTCTCTGAAGGAAGCAAGGCTCGAAGGCGAAGACAAAGATATTCTCTTGCTGTAGTTTACTGCTAAAATGTTACAAGTAATGCTCAGCCTCTAAGTCAGATCAGACAGAATCAGAATGATCACTGGAGAAATTCTATACGTTTCTGTACATAAATTTTGGTGCCATCATTATTATTTAATGTTGACCTGTTTTGATTTTTATTCTCAGTAGGGTGAATTATTTTTCAAAATATTTAAAGATACTGTAAGTTAAATATTTTAGCTGTAGCAATATCTAGACAGATAAGCAAGATATTTGAAGATGAAGCCATATTTTTATTTTAAACCGCATATTGACAGATCTGATGTTATTGTAAAAATGAAATGAATAATCAATATTCATTTTTACATAAGAACCAAAATCGCTTAACGCGAGTTTGGATAGTAATTTTACTTGTGGCTTCCTATTCTTGATCTTGTCAAAACCCTACGATCTACCATACCTATGGTTTAGTCGTATCCATTTTTATTTGTTATAGAAGTTAATTAATTAATTAATTGTGATTGTCTTGCATCTCACCCTCGTCCCTAGATTATGCATACACATTGCATATAACTCTTTGCCTCTAATTCGTTCTTGTAAATCTTCCTAATAATGATTTGTATTATACGTACAAAATTTAATAACTATGACGTCATAAAGTAACTTAATTCTCTTCACGTTTTCCATACCTTGAACACTGAATCACGTGTTTAGTATTTGGACATCTTCCGTATTGAATGTATGGTAAATTCCTTAATAATAATAATAATAATAATAAAAAGAAAAAAAAAAAGAAACTTCAATCTCTATACATCATTAGTTATGTTGTTTCCTACCTATTGTCTACTGATACCTATCAACCTATCAGTCCATATTTTACGCGCGTCTATATTACGCACACAACCTATTCTGTTACTTACATGTAAAATACGTCCACATGTATTTTTTTATATTTTTTTCTTTTAAGTGCGTTCACGCTCAAGACATTCATTAGGCTTACAGTAGTTGAGTGGTCCAATTCGCGAACCACAGCAGAATTGAACGTTTCTAAGATAAACAACATCTTTCGCTCTGATCCAAATTCATAACATATTAAAAATGTAATATAACATATTATGTTGTATATAAATTATCTTGTCATGTCTCATGTACTTGTGTTGTACTAATAACCATATATATAATAACCATATATAATCTGACCATATAATCTAACCATATAATCTAACCATATAATCTAACCATATAATCTAACCATATAATCTAACCATATATATATATATATATAAAACACTGTAAGAATGGTAACGACGTAATGTACTTCAATGAAACTGTAATTGAATGTAATGACTTTATATATAATGTAAGAATGTACTTTAATCGAACTGTAAGGGACAATCATAAGCGAATGGGAAGTAATCCATAATCGCAATCATAATTGTAATAAACCCAAACAAAAATGATATCGCCTTCAGAAATGAAGACGTGGCAAAAAAAAAAAAGATTAGTTTTTATTTTTATTTATTTTTTTTTTATTTTTATTTGGAAACTTTCAAACACCTGATCGTGTTTAAAAGGGGGGAAACTTAACCTCCAACTGCCATCCCCCAACATTCAGGCATATTTTATACATGTATTTGTAAAATGAAGGACACTTGATTACGAGACTCTGCCTTGGACTGTTAAGAGACTCCCCTGGTTAGCAGCCTCGCTGCGGGGAGGGAGGTCGAACCTCTACCCCTGCAAATTAAGAGAGAGAGAGTGAGAAAGAATTAGAAAATTATAGAAGAAAAGTATCAGAAGAAATATCCGTTGCTTGCCTCCCTAACTAGAACCCCCTTCGAATCCGAACCGACAAAGGGCCATAAAGGGGGGGGTTAAGAGTTGGCGACCCTATAGCCAGGATAAACACATAGAAGAAGGAAGGGTCTAACAGAGCTGGCGACCCTTTACCAGGATAAGAAGAAGATTTATAAAAGAAGAAGATTTATAAAAGAAGAAGATTTATAAAAGAAGAAGACTTATAAAAGAAGAAGACTTATAAAAGAAGAAGACTTATAAAAGAAGAAGACTTATAAAAGAAGAAGATTTATAAAAGAAGAAGATTTATAAAAGAAGAAGATTTATAAAAGAAGAAGACTTATAAAAGAAGTTGCAAGTCAGTGTTGAAGTCAGTTTCCGTTGCAAAGAAGTTGCAAGTCAGTTTTGAAGTCAGTTTTCGTTGCAAATAAGTTGCAAGTCAGTTTTCGTTGCAAATAAGTTGCAAGTCAGTTTTCGTTGCAAATAAGTTGCAAGTCAGTTTTCGTTGCAAATAAGTTGCAAGTCAGTTTTGAAGTCAGTTTTCGTTGCAAACAAGTTGCAAGTCAGTTTTGAAGTCAGTTTTCGTTGCAAATAAGTTGCAAGTCAGTTTTGAAGTCAGTTTTCGTTGCAAACAAGTTGCAAGTCAGTTTTGAAGTCAGTTTTCGTTGCAAATAAGTTGCAAGTCAGTTTTTGAAGTCAGTTTTCGTTGCAATTAAGTTGCAAGTCAGTTTTGAAGTCAGTTTTCGTTGCAAATAAGTTGCAAGTCAGTTTTCGTTGCAAATAAGTTGCAAATCAGTTTTCAGTTGGTTGCATCCAAAAGGGACAACCAAACCCCAGAGATTTATAAAGATACTCGAAGTAGTTTCGAGTCAGTTTTATTTGCAAATAAGTTGCAAATCAGTTTCCAGAAGGTTGCGCCAAAAGATGGACAACCGCCCCAGAGATTTATAGAAATACTTGACAAGAGGTCAAGTCAGAAGGTTGCGCCAAGATGGACAACCGCCCCAGAGATTTATAGAAATACTTGACAAGAGGTCAAGTCAGAAGGTTGCGCCAAGATGGACAACCGCCCCAGAGATTTATAGAAATACTTGACAAGAGGTCAAGTCAGAAGGTTGCGCCAAGATGGACAACCGCCCCAGAGATTTATAGAAATACTTGACAAGAGGTCAAGTCAGAAGGTTGCGCCAAAAGGGACAACCGCCCCAGAGATTTATAGAAATACTTGACAAGGTCAAGTCAGAAGGTTGCGCCAAGATGGACAACCGCCCCAGAGATTTATAGAAATACTTGACAAGAGGTCAAGTCAGAAGGTTGCGCCAAGATGGACAACCGCCCCAGAGATTTATAGAAATACTTGACAAGAGGTCAAGTCAGAAGGTTGCGCCAAAAGGGACAACCGCCCCAGAGATTTATAGAAACACTTGATAAGAGGTCAAGTCAGAAGGTTGCGCCAAAAGGGACAACCGCCCCAGAGATTTGTAGAAATACTTGATAAGAGGTCAAGTCAGAAGGTTGCGCCAAAAGGGACAACCGCCCCAGAGATTTATAGAAATACTTGGTAAGAGGTCAAGTCAATAGGTTGCATCCAAGAGGGACAACCGCCCTAGTTTTGAAGAAGTTAGTTTTTGAAGAAGTTAGTTTTGAAGAAGTTAGTTTTGAAGAAGTTAGTTTTGAAGAAGTTAGTTTTGAAGAAGTTAGTTTTGAAGAAGTTAGTTTTGAAGAAGTTAGTTTTGAAGAAGTTAGTTTTGAAGAAGTTAGTTTTGAAGAAGTTAGTTTTGAAGAAGTTAGTTTTGAAGAAGTTAGTTTTGAAGAAGTTAGTTTTGAAGAAGTTAGTTTTGAAGAAGTTAGTTTTTGAAGAAGTCAGTTTTGAAGAAGTCAGTTTTTAAGTCCCAAGTCATTTCAATGCAATCATTGAATTCAACTTTTTCTTTGTAAGTTAAGAGAATTTAATTCACCTTTTTTGTGTTGTAAAGAGAACCTTTCTTTGTTTTGTTGTGAGAGGGAAATGGACCGATTTGTCTTTTCTTTTTTTTATGCCATTGTTGCGTATAAAAATATATAGGTGAAATGACATTTGGTTGTTTTGTAACCCAAAACAGTTTTTACAATTGTATGTAACGATTTGGTAATCATTGTAATGTATATGTGATAATAATAGTTGTGTAACAATTAATCGATCATGTATCTAATTTATCCTGCTCTGTACGATCGGGAAATTTACCCGTATGAAATTTCAGTCATTTAATTTTTAATAAAACTTCTACGCAATAAAACAGATGTATTTGTCTATATGCAAACAAGTTTTCAGACTAAAAATATCAAATAATTCAAAATTCTATCAACATTCAACGAAAGAGTATGATTTTTCTACTTAACCTGCAAAAATTATTAAACCTTTTTAATATTTTTTTTTAGTATATAAAAAAAAATAATTTTTTAATGTAAAATTTACCTGAAATTATTAAAAGAAAAGATTGTTCGAAATGCTTTCCTTCCATTTCAATAACACTTTTTATTCTTGGCCGAAACTCATCTAAGGTTCGATTTACTTTTATTTTTAATAATATTATAAAATTATGTTTAGCTCATTAAAATGCATAAATTGATTTATATTTTTAATTTGTATTCTTAACTTTCTTAATTCAATTATCGTACCGATACTTCTGGTTAATGTTTATATAGTTCATATATAGCTAGGAATGTTACTAGTCGAATTTAATTCCATCTTCAAAAATTCAATTTTTAAACCGTGAGATTTACTTTCATCAATTGTAAGTCCTCTAAGTACATTTCTTTGTATTACCTTAATACGTGGAACTGATTTAATTAAATACTTAAATACTACCTTGAACTTAAAGGATTTTATAATAATAATGATAATAATAATAATAACAACAATAATTGACTCAAAAGATTTTATAACCCTAAAACCCATCTTAAATTATTATACATTATTTTTAAACTTTGTTAATTCAAAACCTTCCAAATCTCTACACATACACACGCATGTATGCACACTATATATACAAACCTTATTCTAAAATCATTCGATATCACAAACTATTTCATAGCGTGTAGGTGCTAACTCTGCTATTTATATAGTCCTAAGCCTTTTTGCGTACTATATATAAATTTTTGCTCAGGCATTTATTCAGTTAATTTAAGAATCCTCTCCGCTAGTCTGTCCCTCAAAGTTATGATACACACTTTGTATCTAATACACACAAATACACACTAGACCACAGGTCTATACATCATCCATTACGTAATTCGATTTTTTACCTACAATAGTCAATAAAATTAGTTATAGACTGCACGATCAGGGTAAACTTTGGAAAATAATTTATATTTTTTTCCTTTTACCTACTATTCATTATGTACATAATTTTTTCCCACAGAAAAATAAAAATTTTGTAAAAAAATTTAACAATATCATTCTTTGTCTAGCGTAATTGTTTGTCTAAAATTGAAGTATTAATCTTTGAATTTTTTATATTATATAATAACTCACTTGCTCTGTATAAAAATTTTAATGTAAAGAAAAAAATTCGTCATCTAACTGAAGTAGATAGGATGTTATTTTCTCATTTGTATTGTATTAATGGTACCCTATTAGATTATTGTATAATATCGTTTTTTTTTAAAGGGAGAGCAATGTAAAAGAAATGAATAATCAATATTCATTTTTACATAAGAACCAAAATCGCTTAACGCGAGTTTGGATAGTAATTTTACTTGTGGCTTCCTATTCTTGATCTTGTCAAAACCCTACGATCTACCATACCTATGGTTTAGTCGTATCCATTTTTATTTGTTATAGAAGTTAATTAATTAATTAATTGTGATTGTCTTGCATCTCACCCTCGTCCCTAGATTATGCATACACATTGCATATAACTCTTTGCCTCTAATTCGTTCTTGTAAATCTTCCTAATAATGATTTGTATTATACGTACAAAATTTAATAACTATGACGTCATAAAGTAACTTAATTCTCTTCACGTTTTCCATACCTTGAACACTGAATCACGTGTTTAGTATTTGGACATCTTCCGTATTGAATGTATGGTAAATTCCTTAATAATATAATAATAATAATAATAAAAAGAAAAAAAAAAGAAACTTCAATTCTCTATACATCATTAGTTATGTTGTTTCCTACCTATTGTCTACTGATACCTATCAACCTATCAGTCCATATTTTACGCGCGTCTATATTACGCACACAACCTATTCTGTTACTTACATGTAAAATACGTCCACATGTATTTTTTTTATATTTTTTTCTTTTAAGTGCGTTCACGCTCAAGACATTCATTAGGCTTACAGTAGTTGAGTGGTCCAATTCGCGAACCACAGCAGAATTGAACGTTTCTAAGATAAACAACATCTTTCGCTCTGATCCAAATTCATAACATATTAAAAATGTAATATAACATATTATGTTGTATATAAATTATCTTGTCATGTCTCATGTACTTGTGTTGTACTAATAACATATATATACCATATATAATCTGACCCATATAATCTAACCATATAATCTAACCATATAATCTAACCATATAATCTAACCATATAATCTAACCATATATAATATATATATATATAAAACACTGTAAGAATGGTAACGACGTAATGTACTTCAATGAAACTGTAATTGAATGTAATGACTTTATATATAATGTAAGAATGTACTTTAATCGAACTGTAAGGGACAATCATAAGCGAATGGGAAGTAATCCATAATCGCAATCATAATTGTAATAAACCCAAACAAAATGATATCGCCTTCAGAAATGAAGACGTGGCAAAAAAAAAAAAAGATTAGTTTTTATTTTATTTATTTTTTTTTATTTTATTTGGAAACTTTCAAACACCTGATCGTGTTTAAAAAGGGGGAACTTAACCTCCAACTGCCATCCCCCAACATTCAGGCATATTTTATACATGTATTTGTAAAATGAAGGACACTTGATTACGAGACTCTGCCTTGGACTGTTAAGAGACTCCCTGGTTAGCAGCCTCGCTGCGGGGGGGAGGTCGAACCTCTACCCTGCAAATAAGAGAGAGAGAGTGAGAAAGAATTAGAAAATTATAGAAGAAAAGTATCAGAAGAAATATCCGTTGCTTGCCTCCCTAACTAGAACCCCCTTCGAATCCGAACCGACAAAGGGCCATAAAGGGGGGGGTTAACATTATCATGATCTGCCGAGTTAACTAAAAATGGAAATTGAAGTATGCATTTTATTATTGATAAAATTAAATATGCATATGAGCCAAAATTAAATGCTTAAAATTTAAAATTAAGTGTTAAGCAAGACATGACCTCATCTTTTACACCGAAGAGAGAATGTATAAAGAAAATGAACATTGCAGAATTTAACACGATTACATTATGAAGCTAAATCTTAAAAAATGATCAAGTTAAAAAAGAAATAATTCATCAATTATTCAGCAAAAATAAAATAAATAAAATAAAAAAATTATCCGAACTTGCATCTTATATAAAGGGTGATCCAGAGAAATGGGACCCAAAAGAAACCCCTGTAACTCTTAAAGTATAAGTCCTTTTAAAATCATACGCATCATTCGAAAGAGGATAGTTACAAGTTTGTACAGGATTGTATAGGTTTTGACAATACAAGACAAGATAGATACAAAACAAAATAAAAGTGTTAGTTAAAACTAACCCTTCAAGATGACTGCATGGACTGTGGAACAGCTGCGTTTCATAACTGAGCAATATTATGAGCATGGAAGAGTGTAGTTTCAGCTCAAAGATCTTTCAAGACAAATTTTCAGATGTCAAAATCACCTTCTAAGAGCTGAAACTACACTTCTTCCATGCTCATAATATTGCTCAGTTATGAAACGCAGCTGTTCCACAGTCCATGCAGTCATCTTGAAGGGTTAGTTTTAACTAACACTTTTATTTTGTTTTGTATCTTATCTTGTCTTGTATTGTCAAAACCTATACAATCCTGTACAAACTTGTAACTATCCTCTTTCGAATGATGCGTATGATTTTATAAAAGGACTTATACTTTAAGAGTTACAGGGGTTTCTTTTGGGTCCCATTTCTCTGGATCACCCTTTACAATTAAAGTGTTAAGCGAGTTTGAACTTTATATGCAAAAATGAATATAAGAATAAAAGAATATATGAATATAAGAATTATTCATTTTTCATTTTAATATATTATGTATATATATATATATATATATATATATAATATATATATATCAGCAGAAACGTGATAAGTGAGAACGTTGCACCCCTGCATGCACATGTAAATCTCTTCATCTTCCGTGAAAGCTCAGGAAACGATATTGTGTGGCCAGAATGGGTGTGGGACGTGGCTAAGACGCTACAGGTTTGGTGCGCAGGTTCAGTGTAGGCGTGCGATCCCGGGCGAGATGCCGGCGGCTTGGTGGGGACGTTCCGGTGCGTACGGCGGGTACGCGTGGGGGCTATGACAGTTTCCAGAGAGGCTCCACCAGCCTTGAATTTACATCCTGAAGGTTCATGAAATTTTTTTTCCTCTGAACCCGTCCTACCCTTAACTTAACCTATCACCTATCCCTGCATCAAATACACTTCATCAGCCAATGTATGTTTTTTTATTTTTGCCTTTTTTTTGTTGTATTTGGGCATTTTAAACTTTAAATACCTCTCATATTAGTACGTGAGGATCACGTGACGTCATTTTGCCACAATATAACTCAAACGGATTTGAGAAGTTCAAGGGAGAAATTCTCAATTAGATTTATTCTGTCTCCTCAAAAGTACCGATGCTACTAATATATATATATCGGCTATTGATTGATGACGTCAAAAACGCATTTTAATAATAAACACGAACACCAGAGAAAAAATAAATATCCTTCAAGGTTTAATCAGTACCAACGTTTCGGAATGCACTAATTTCATCTTCAGTGCTAAAACAATAAAATGCCAAATCACATTCAAAATACAAATTGTAAATTGTAAGTTGCTTAATAACAATTTAAAATAACAAAGTTAAAATTATAAAAAGTAGCTAAGAAAATGTAAAACATTAAAACTAAAAGGTAAATAGATGAAATTAAAAAGTTACAATTATAAAAAGTAGCTAGGAAAAATATAAGAGCATTAAAACTTAAAGGTAAATAAATAAAATAAAGAAGCACCTTAACCAAAACATAGCAGAACTACCGATGATTCATCAGAATTTAGGTCTGGTTTTAATTTATAAATAAACAAAGATTCCATAATTTTGAGCTTAAGATCAGTTTCCGGCAGCAAGTACGGCGAAATTAGACTGTGAAATTGGGTGGTTATTGTTGTTTGAATGGCTACGTATGAGATAATTAGGTGGTTTGCCAAGAGGTAAATTTGTACGGACCGATTTACGGAGATGTTCGTAAATATGGGATTTTAAGTGTCTTTTAGTTTTACCTATATATGACCCCATACACTGCAGAGCATTTTTTAACCTAGTGAGTGGGCGACATGAAAGTCACCCAGTGAAGAATATTTGTCGCCCAGTAAATGAAATTTTTGGGTACTGGGCGACAAGGAATTTTAAAAATTTTAAAAAATAGAATTGTCTTGGAAGCCATATAAATACATATAATACATGCACATATGCCACAATTAGAACTGTTTATCCTAAATGTAAATATAAAATTTACATTGAATATTTATATATAGTTAGTAGTATGACCACAAAATGGGAGAGTGCAAGAATGTTGCAATGTTGCAATTAGTGATGAAAGCCGGTATTGAAAAACCGGTATTTATACCGGTATTGGACAAGAGACACGATACCGATATCGTGATTATCGATACCGGGTTTTCGGTATTGAAGAACTGCCTATTGTCATTACTGTGGGAGCAATCAGCAAATGTCAAGTTAACAAAGATTTGTTTTTTGTAGGATTTTGTGGCCAATGTGAGTAGAAATAATGATTTATCTTCACACATAACTTACACATGCAGTATATCTTTGAGGGGCGTCATTAGTGTATGTCACAATTTATCATTTGATATAATATTATGTTATTGACGTTATATGATGTGTCCGTTTTTCTGAAAAGGGAAACTATCATCCAGAACTCTTGCCTTAAACATTTGAAATCGTATAAATACGTATTGAAACGTTCAAAACCGTTTTTACACGATTCCAAAACCTTGCTTTGCCTTTTTAGATTCGTTATTGAGTTCATTCAGATTTCGAATTTCGTACTAGACGCTTGCAGTGGTTGATTGATGCGCATATTTCACAAGTTAAATTTTGTAATTTTGTTACGTGCGCATTGCAGTCTTGTGATATGGGAATAAGCTATTTCTTACTTTAAATAATCTATCCCTTCGAATCTATTACAAGAATGTCAAAAAAAATCAATCGTGTGGAATTATTTTATTAAGAAAAATAAAGACGAAGCTGAATGTTCAGCTGCTGGCTTATTTCTGACCAAGCTAAGATCAAATCTCTCTGAACAATCATTAGATAGTCTTTGTTTCCTCAAAATTTACTTCCAAAACCAAAATAAGAAATAAATATGCAAAATTATTAATAAACTTTTTTTTAAATTTTTTTTTCCTTTTTACCTTTGGTTATCTGATATACTTAATCATTATAAGTAGTCCTTCCTTTTTCCTGCCTTTCCCTAGGAGCTGCTATTCAAACTTTTTTCAATCAATGGTATTTTCCCTTTGGTGTCGGTGACAGAATTTAAAAAGTAACTTCAGTTTTTATTGTCGTTAATGTGGTGAGTAATGCAGACCCTGCAGGCTTGTGGGAGGGTTGGCACTTGGCAGGGTGACACCAAAAAAATCATTATAAATTATTCCCTGCATAAAACCGGTGTCAACACCGGTATCAGTAAAATAATTGTTCAAATACCAGTATTAAAAATTGTCGATATTATTTCATCCCTAGTTGCAATGCAATGTCCCTCAATGTTCCAAAGGGGGGAGGGGGAATGTTGCAAAGGTTATGCAACAAAGGGAGGACGGGGGTTATGCAATGTAGGGGAGGGGGTTATACAACAAATCAACGCTGTAGAGGGGGTAAGGGTTTATGCAACAAGTTGGTGCTGCAAAAGGCGAGGGAGGGAGTTTCTGGGGGAGAAAGGAGGATGACCACAAGTCGGCTTAGAACGCTTAAAGTGGCTTGTTCAGGTGTGCATTATTAGGGTTCAGTTACCAGATTGCGCTATTTATTTAATTAAAGCATATATTCTTGACAGTTGGCTTAGAAATCCGCCAGTTGGCTTAACCCACCAGTTGACTTAGAAGGCAGGTGTATGTGTATATATTAATTATCTTTTCAATTGCTAGATTGCGCTATTTATTTAATTACTGCATATATTCTTGACAGTTGGTTTAGAAGTCCGTCAGTCGGTTTAGAGGGCGTAACCAGGCATTTGGTATATATATAATTAAATAATAATATCGTTTATATATATAACCAAAAGAATTAAATAAAACACCATTACATCATTCTGTTTATTTTGACGAATTATTGGAATCAATTTCATGAAATATATAGAAAATAGGTATGCAATCCTGTACAAACGAGGAATACATGCAATAAATAATAATAATAGTATAAGAAATACCTACGAGGAATATATATATAATAAAAAAAATAGAATAAAAAATAATATAATACAAAACGATGGAGTGTAACCATCAAAATAATAATAGTACAGGAAAATATATATATATATATATATATATATATATATATATATATATATATACTGTATATATAACTGCGCCTCGGTGGTGTAGTGTTTAGCATCGCTGAATCCATCGGCACCGGGTTCGAGACCCGACGGCAGCCGGCGCGCAGCAAAACCCAGCTGTTCATCCTTCCACACAATAAAAGAAAGGGGTTGGTAGATAAATGGGTACCCTAGGTGGCCTAGTGGTTAAGACGCTGGGCTGCTGATGGGGCGTGGTTCGGATTCCACGTTAAACTGTAGGTCTAAGGTGGAGTGAAAAGCTTGACCTTCGTCAACCAAAAGAATTAAATAAAACACCATTACATGATTCTGTTTATTTAGACGAATTATCGGAATAAATTTCATGAAATATATAGAAAATAGATATACAATCCTGTACAAACGAGGAATACATGCAATAAATAATAATAACACTGGTCTACAAAAAAAAAATTCTGCTTCTCCCAATTTAATGGGTGATCTAAACTAATTTTGGAGTGCTGAATCTGAAAATCACATTAGTTTTTCTCTATCGGGTCAGGTTATCTAGGTATCTGTAACTCTTATTTAGACGTTAACAGGCAGAATACACTCAAAACTTGAAAGTTCAGTATCACAGAGAGAAGAAATTTTTGAAAATCTATTTACAAATCTACTTTTATTTGTATTTGTAGTAAAACAGAACAGAGCAGAACAACAAAAAAGGATACGTACACATGCATTATTACATATCAACTGCTACATATAGTTCACTTTCTTAGAAGTAAGTTTTCTTGGATTTGGGTCTATACTCAGTAGAGCCTTCCCGTTTTAGCATCCAGCAAAAGTCACCAAGCATGCAAGGGTCCCATCGTCCTTGGTAGTTATTTCCATCATTGCAATGTCCTGATGAAACCGCCCTCCGTGTTCATCTGACACTGAGCCAAGGTTATCTGGAAAGAAGTCCAGATGGTTGTGCAAAAAATGGATCTTCAGAGACAGTCTAGCCCCAATTTGTTGGTATGCATCCAGCAGCTCGGTGACCATTGCTTCAAAGTGAGGGGACTTTGTTGAGCCTAAGAAGTTGTCACAAAGATTCTTAAAAGAATTCCAGGCTCTTAGTTCCTTTGCATTGAGAGTGCTCAAAAACTGTTCATCCTTTAAAAGCACTCTTATTTGGGGACTAATAAAAACACCTTTCATCTTCGCATCACTAACGCTAGGAAATTTTGAATGCAAATATTTGAATGCAGCTTCTTCTGTGTCAAGCGCTTTGACAAAGTTCTTTATCAACTCTAGTTTGATATGCAGAGGGGGCAAAATAATCCTTTCTTGATGAACTAATGGCTCATACTTCTACTGTGTTGTCCTGGCACAAAGGCTTCACGTGGTGGCCAGTCCTTCTTTACATAATGCTGCGGTGTTGCTCTACTGTCCCATAAACACAGAAAGCACATGTACTAGGTAAAGCCACCCTGCATTCCCCGGAGAAGTCCTACCACTTTTAGGTCTCCACAAATCTTCCACTTATATTGATCATACTTGATTGCATTCAGAAGTATTACCATGGTCTCATATGACTCCTTGAGATGAACTGAGTGTCCAATTGGAATGCTTGTGTGAACTTTCACATTGTGTAACAAAACGGCTTTAAGACTCCGCTTACTAGAGTCAATCAACAGACGCCACCCGTCTGGAACATGTTGTATTTTAAAATACAAGAATAAACTTTCCAAATCTGAGCAGTAACATAGCTGATTTACAGTTTGAAAGTAGCACAATATGTCGGAGCTTCTCTTGCGAAAAGAAGTAATGCGCACATCACCCTGAACTAAGTTTCACTCCTTAAGTCTCGAAGCTAAAAGTTCAGCCTTGCCCTTTGAAAGATATAAGTCCCTAACCAAGTCATTCAAGTCTTGCTGAGTTATGAAATGTGGTTCAGAAGAAGATTCTGGACAGTACTCTGCATCAGAAGATGCATTTGCTTGTTCTGACAATGCTTTCTATTCAGATGATGTTGGCAGAAGATTCTTATCTGCTGGTGGTGTTGGAATCGGAAGCTCATCACTATGAGGAACAGGTTTGATGGCAGAGGCTACCACATGATAGTCAATTTTGTTCCTAGTTTTTGATGTAAGGCCAGTTACTTTGCTCTGACAGAAATAGCAATCGTCAACATGGTTCTTTTGCTCACGCCAAACCATAGGTACTGCGAATCCCATACCTTTCCTTCTACCATTGAACCAGTCACGTAAATTCATTGCACAGTTATTACAGCAAACATGTGGGGCCCATCTTTTGTCTTGATCACCAGTATGACAACCGAGGTAGTGATAATACGCTGTTCTTATCAGAGGAGTCATATTCCTTTGCTGTGAAGTTGGAGTAAATAGACCACAGATGTAACAAAATAAATCTGGAGTTTTCACGCAACCCTTTGAAGCACACATCATAAATCTAAAAAGTAAAAACGCAATTATTGTGTTTTGTATTGAAGTAAAATTAACTATAATCATAAAATTATTGAACTATAATATCATAAAATTAGTATAAAACAGTACCGTATAAAACATCATATTCTGAAAAAACCTGACCTACTGTAATGTGCAAAAATGAAGTTCATTTTCGAAATCAGCACCCAATAATTAGTATAAAACTGTGTTTTTACCGGGAAGCAAAACTGTTGTTAGGATGTGTAATAGTATAAGAAATACCTACGAGGAATATATATATATTAAAAAAAAAGAATAAAAAATAATATAATACAAAACGATGGAGTATAACCTTCAAAATAATAGTAGTGCAGGAGAAATACAGGTGTACATAAAGTCAGGATCTATTTTTGTGAAATAATTATTTTTTCTATTTTTCTTTTCAGAAGCCCTTAGAATGAATACAGAAGAGCGTGTGGCAATAGTAATTTGGCGAATCGAGGGGAAGAAATACAATGACATCAGAGAGAAGTTTAGAAGGAGATTTCATAAGCCGGGGCCAATAGACAAGACAATATGAAAATTGGTGAACAAATTTAAACGAACGGGATCTGTAAATGACGAAGCAAGATCAGGACGACCGTGTATGTCAGATCTTACCGTGAATGCAGTACGCGGAATTATCACTGAGGAGCAACGTACGTCCGTTCGTGCTGCATCACACAGACTCGGCCTCCCGACGTCATCTGTGCACAAAATTCTGAAAGTTAATTTGCAGAAGGAAAGCTATCATTTGCAGGTTTTACATGATTTACATGAGGAAGATTTCCCTCGACGAAGTGCTGTGTGTGCTGATCTCGTAGAACAAATCTGGAGTGATAATTTAATGGACAACATTCTCTTTAGTGATGAAGCCACTTTCCATACGTGTGGAAAAGTAAATCGCCATAACTGTCGAATTTGGGCAGATGAAAGACCGAATGATTTCGTCCAAAATTGGGAAAGAGACTCACCTAAAGTTAATGTCTGGATGGGTTTAACAAAATCTAAGGTTTATGGTCCTTTTTCTTTGCTGAAGCTACAGTTACGGGGCTTATTTATCTGGACATGTTGCAGCAATTCCTTGAACCTCAGCTGATTGGGGATAGGATTGTTAGTACCGTCGTCTATCACATGATGGTGCTCCTTGTCACTATGCCAAAATTGTTCAGGATTATCTAAATGGACGTTTTCCAAATCGCTGGATTGGACGCGGTAGCAACAGACCTTGGCCAGCGAGATCACCAGATTTAACCCTTTAGATTTTTTGCATGGGGCTTTATCAAATCGCACGTCTATCAGACGAAGATTACGAGTCTTGAAAACTTACGTACACGTATACGAACTGCTGCAGATAACATAACCCCGCAAATGCTCCAGAATGTGTTTAGAAATGCTGCGGAACGATTTGAGCTGTGCAGGGATACTGATGGGCGTCACGTCGAATCCTACTCTTAATTATTTAATAAATGTTACCACTTTATCATTTTATGATTGAATTCCATATAATTTCCAAATGCTTCACAAAAATAGATCCTGACTTTATGTACACCCTGTATATACATATATATATATATAACTTCACCTCGGTGGTGTAGTGGTTAGCGTCACTGACTACGAATCCATCGGCCCCGGTTTCGAGACCCGACGGCAGCCGGCGCGCAGCAAAACCCAGCTGTTCATCCTTCCACACAATAAAAGAAAGTGGTTGGTAGATAAATGGGTACCCTAGGTGGCTGGTGATTAAGGCGCTGGGCTGCTGATGGGGCTTGGTACAGATTCCACTTTAAACTGTAGGTCTAAGGTGGAGAGAAAAGCTTGACCTTTGTCAGAATGAACAATTCGGACGGAAGTTAACCAAAGGTACCAAAGGTATATATATATACACACACATATATATATATATATATATATATACACACACACACATATAATATATATATATATATATATATATATATATACACACACAATTATATTAAATAATTAAATATATTGAAAATAAATATACATCAAAATACTTTATCTTCTACTGCGCTTAACTTAAACACTAAACTCGCACGTAATCGAGTCTACAGTCACATCATTATTGCTTTGCACTATGCAGTAAACACGATTTAACATTATTTTACCGCTCAAGTTATAGGGATACCTATACTCTATGTAAATGGCCTTCATATCGTTCAATACTATTTTTGTACTCACTTTACATTCGGTTGGCAAGTTATCTTTAAAGGAATGCATTCAAAAGCACGCACAAAGATGTCATCGTTAGCCAGAACATCATTATTAAATAGAAGTTTATAAACACTCCTTTCCAATCGAGGGTTTATTCTTACCGGCCCAAGCTTTTCAATCGTGAACTCTTCTTCACACTGCATGGTGGCAGTTGAAATACTCTTCTAAGTCGTTACGACAGCTGCTCATTATATAAAGAAACAACTCCTCAGGGTGAACGATGTAGGCGAGCTCAGCCCTGTACCGCTCAAGTGCTTTCTACCAAAGTTAATGATATTTCAAAGAGTCTAAACCTTTTAAATAAGCATCCAGCTCTGGACCACTCTCGCCTTGTTCAGTCCTACACTCGGTAAACCCATCGAGCAGAGCGGTGTATGCGTATTCAAGAACCGTAACAAAATAAAGCATCTCAGTAATACGCACGTCTAATATAGGCTTCAGTTTGCGGAAACCGACGATTTCAAACATTCTGTCGAAGATGAAACGGTTTCGCGTAGGGACAAGAGCGTTATTATCAGAAGCATTCTTCCACATCAGTCTTATATCAATGCATGGCTGATCGTTATTTATAAACAACGTATAAACAATGGCGTATGAGGGGGGTATCACTAATCTGCTCTCTTCTTGTACCTACACCTGCAGGAATTTCATAACAATCCTCACTCCACTTCCCAATTACCACGAAGATTCTATTCATATCCTTAACAGTTAAATAAAAAACATTCCGTCTACAAGTCGTTTCCAGTTCATAGTTAGTGGCATCGGTTTCACGCCTGAACAAGCGCAACGACTTCGTCACGGACATATCGTACACGTCCAGTCGGTTCAAGCTCTGAGATGACTATGAGCAACAGGCGACTGGAGGAGTGAGTCACACCATAAGCTGATGAAACGTGTACGGTATTGTTCCTACGTGAATACTTGTAACTCATTATACTGGGTAGGTGTTTTGAGAAATTTTCCGATACATGAAGCAATACCGGTTTAATGTTTTATCACTCCCACTCCCCTGAATATGCACTAGACATTTTTGCTTAGGGGGATTTTCACGAACAACATTATATTCACACACCGGCGCACTATTTGAGAGAAACATATGACCATATTTTTCCTTTTTGCTAGCATGCGATACCCATCTCTAAATTCTGTTAAATACTCACGCAGACGTTTAGCCACAACCTCACTACAAACCTCGTCATGATATATATTAATGTAGTGGTAAAAATACTTAAGATTTTCCATGATGACAAGATTTACATTCTCAATCGCAGGGTGCGCGTACTCGGTATGATGCAACATGACCTAATATCGCTTGTCGCACGACTCATCAACAAGACTCACTAACCATATCCGTTGCATCTTTCATGCACGTGTTGTTTCTTCTACTTCCCGTATATGTAAGCTTTTGTAAAGTTTAGTCCTACAACATAGTTCAATACATCATTTGTACACGAAATCCTGCAATGCTCTCGCAAGAATAGCCGTAGAGTATTTGTACCTCTTGTCCCTTCGCACGATTTACAATGTAGCTTTAAAAGTATCAAGGGAGGGAGGTTAAGGGAGCCATTCAGTAACCTTATCTTCACACTTTGCCGAATAGAACTTCATAAACGTCGAACACGCAATATTAAAGGTAGCCATTACTATGTTTCGTCAACGTGGGGAAATGCAGGTTTGAGACCCAGGGCTTGCAGCGGTCCACTGAGCACGCAGGGAAGAGATATGCTCAGGTAGTAGCAGGAGTTACGTGACCGATCGTACAGGTGGGCGGTGCTTAGAACTTTCGCCTGTACACACACACACACAAAGGAGAAAGTGAAAAAGTGAAACGCTAATTGAAACACGATTTATTTAATAAACGAAATATTCAAGGTGTGTGTGTGTGTGTATATATATATATATATATATATATATATATATATATATATATATATGTATATATATTTACAAATACGTGTAATAAATAAACATATCTTTAACAATATACATTCTCAAAGATTATGGTGTCCAAAGGGTACAGTATCATAGGTACCAGGCACTTGGTAACGTTTCCTATAGGTGTTACGCCACACATGTGAACCCCTAAGTTCCTTCATGCCCCACAGCTTCTGTTCCTGAAAATTGTGGGTCCCTACAGTTAGTTGGGATGGCTGGTCACCCTCATCACCATCCAAGTACACTAGATCCTTCAACGAATCAAAGTTAACGACCCATCGTATCGCCTGGTTGAGCGTGATACCTTTAGCCTTCACGATATATATTTCATATTCTCCCCCACCCTCACCCGTACCCCTTAGGTTTCTCGCCCTGTTGAGACAAAAAAGTCGGCGTATGCGATGTCTCCATACTCATCCTTGATCTCATCAGTCAACTCTCCGACGAATTCACCAATAGGAGGAATGTATTCACCCTCCATCGCTGTGAATATCATATTATCTGTATCGGCATACAAAACCCTCCGACCAAGAGAATACAATAGGCCCCAAAGTGTGATGCATGCGTAGACTACAGGTATGTTTGTAACCGGTGAGGTATCTGTGGCCAATTCGGTATTGTTGTACTTTATTGTGTAAGTATTACCTACATTCACGATCTCCATGAACTCTTTATCGGGGAGCGATGGCATAATCCCAAACTTCACTATAACTTTGTACCAAATGAACATTCCCTTTGCCAGTATTATGTGCAAATTTCCCCCAAAGACTGTTTAGATACAACTTTGCACTAAAGCGCTTGCCTGGGTTCTTTACAATTTGAGAACTGTCAAGCTGTATACCTTCACGGTCACAGTATCGTTGAATATAGGCCGATTTCTCATCTTCGGTATCAATTTCTCGCAGATACCCTGATGCTTCTACCTTATCCTTCAAAAAAGCGTTTATATATGGCGTGAAAAGGTTGGGTACGTTCTGAAACCTCCACACCTCATGTATCTTCAATATTCTGTAGCCATGGCAAACAACTAGATCAAGATCTGGGCTTGTATATACACCTCTGATCTTACGCTGGTTGGTTGTATGATTATAATCCCCATTGTTCTCCGCGCATTTCACGCACAGGGGAAACATGAGCTTGTGATCGATAACGACGGGTAAGATCGGTATCCATAAATAGCGATGGTGTGCAGGTCAGGTCCCACCAGTTTCTCAGGTGCACCCACGGGGTACGGATTGTTCTTCATCACGTAGGGATATAAAGAACAGAAATCGTAGTAATGGAGTTTCACGCCCTTTCGTTGGCGGAAAGTATAGCTTGAATGGATTTGTACCCCCTCCGAACAAGCTGTCACCGCATTTGAGAGGATCCAGCACCATTGAACGTTTGATTGTGTTTATTTCATCACAGTACTGTCCATCTGTTTCCATCTGTGCATCATACTCATGCTCCCACAAGATTTTGTGAGTGAACTGGGAGACTGGGAGCCTATAAGTTGATCGCGGGTGAGGGTCCACGCAAGACTGTCGGCAGGAGATCTACCGTGGATATCTCCAACGATTCCAGACTCATGACCGGGGCATCCATGCCACCAGCAACCGTTAAAGGAGTATATATATTCTTCTCACCAGTGGCACGGTTTTCGGTTAGACCTTAAACCCCAAAAACATGGCCATTAACCTTAATGGGTACTTCCCCAGTGTTGCGGGCATGCTTTATGTATACACCTGTCTGCTCCTGTATGTGCATGAGCCAGTAAATAGCCTTGTGCCCATAAGTACGGGGACTGTTCCTGTGAATAACGGCTAAGGTGTCTTTAGGCATGAAGTTATTCTTGAACACCGTTAAAAATAATGAGGCGATTGTGGTTGCGACTTGCAACGGATCGCATTTGAAACGACCTATGTACATCCTTCTAAAGGCTGAAAACATACTCTAAGCACGCGCACATCATTCACGGAATAACACACATTCAACAGCTATAATATAAGGATTAGATTCATTAAAACTGATGCAGTATCTGTGAAAATCTTCACGTTCATCTGCACTCATACTTTCATAGTTAAAGTAATGTTTGGGTGGAGGTAGTACTACGTAATTTAAAGTTTCGCTATTGAGGAATGTGTAAGGGAAATATCCTTTTCAAATTTCATCGGCTACGCCCATCACTTTGGGTAGCTTTGCTAATTTACAAGGTGTGAATAATAAAGTGTCTTTAAACTGTACATTACCTCTTATTTGCATCTGTATTAGTTTGTTGCCTCTTTTCAAGGGATCACTTGTAAATATCTCAGAGGACTCGTGTTCAAGCAACTCTTTATAAAAGAACTGTATGTCAAATTTTACCCCGTTATAGGCAAGAATATACACAGTTGGTTCTTGAACTTGTTCGCTAACTTGACAATATAGGACACAAAGAGTTTCACAGGCCTATCGTGGGCAATCGTTTTAAAATCGTTTGTCCATTAACCACATTTGTGACACTCAACACACTCGATCTCCATACACTCATCACAGATAGTCTGGCTTACAAGTAAATGTGGAATAACCTCTTTGGTTTCAGCGTTTGTGTATGTTTCTATATCGTAGTACACAGTTATACAAGGGTTATATTTAGGCTTAGCGTCTTTCATATAACATACATGCTTTACTCTAACCGCCTTAAATTTCTCATGGCATGTAAAACAGTGAATTTCATCACATTTATGCGTGAATTTTCCCGTTATCCTTCATGTGAAACATACCACATTCACAGATTTTCATTTTCCTGCACGTGCCAAATGATTATGGAGCTCAAAACAGATATTATTAAAAAATTTGCATCTACACACATCACAATCCGTCTTCTCAGCTTCAACTACACGGCTTTCATATTTCGAGCGTTTACACTGCTCACATACCATGTGCCAATCTTTACAATGTTTCACTCTATCATCGGCAAACTCGATACACCCCTACACAAATCATGATGTCCATATTTTCGACTTTTATTATAACTCGCGTAAAGGTCTCTTATATTACGGATGGGGAGATACGTTGTCCCTGACAGCCCTAAAATAAGTAGGGGTCTTGTACGAGCTCTCACACTGCTTTTAAAAACATTCACAGTCCTACGACGATCATCCATTCCAAATACAACTATACGAACATTTATTTCCGTTCTACCCTTCTCAACTCCTCAGGACCCATATTACATTCAAACTCAAGTTTACAGTTTACAGCTAGTTTACGGGCACGCTCCACTACCGTAGGCAACCAAATTTTTGGGGTCCGTGTATTTAGTACAGTAAACATACGAGCTAAGACTGCTGCTATAATGCCGCAACCACGATCGACATTTATATGCCGTCTATAAATAGCCTGAAAATTGAAGTTAAGAGTATAAGATGTGGCACTATGACCCGCAACACTGAATACACAGTCAATATTTACCGTGAAGTTGTCCAGATTGAAGGCTATACTACTTTGAGAGGCCTGCATCATACGGCCTAATATATACTCTATATCTTCAGCTGCTAAGCGTCTGAATGGTATTACTACCCAAAAATCATCTACATCTCCGTCCTCTGACTCGAACCCGAAGGACAGCCTCGTCCTGACTTCAGGTTCGTCGCGGTTCTGAAGGGCAAACTCAACAATACGTTCAACTATGCGCCGTAGTCCGTGTTCAACACCATTTGCTATACATGCATCTAGGATCAACCCTGACTATATACCGATTCCTTGTCAACGGTGGGGGTAGCGGTGCGCACCAACTCGAATGTACACCATCTTCTACAGAACGAGAAGCTGCTGCGGCTGCGGAGGATGTACCTAGAATTGAACAGGAATAAGGGGGGTATATTTTTATTTGAGGAAGGTACTATTGTGTGGGTTGTGTCGTAAGACGTAGAAGGTTGGGGGCTCTATTACTGATGGTCTAACAACCGGCGCAGTCCTGGCACGCTTTATACCTGATGTGGAGGGCTCTTCGTAATGCCTCCGCTTTGAATTGTCGCGTGCTAAGGGTATCGTTGGAATGGACTCGGCAATGGGGATGGAGTCTATTATCACAACTACACTTTCGTTTGGGTCATCTGTAATATCGATGATGGGTTGCTGTACCCCATCGTCATTCACGGTTCTGTGGGAGAAGAGAAAAGCAAGACTGTAGAATATAATGGTTATCACTTAAATATTTATTATATTTTATAAATGACCCAATTAGGAGTGTGACGTGTTAGAAATGGATTCTGTAGAAAAATTCAGGTTCACGAGCCCATCCACATGTATTATATCTGGCCCTACAGGATGTGGTAAAACTGTGTTTATGCTAAAAATCATTAAAGAAAAGGGAAAGATGTTCTCAAAATTTGTGCATAAAGTTATATGGTGCTATTCGACGTATCAATCCGTGTTCAACGAGTACCAAGATACTTTGTTCCACAAAGGTGTATATGACGTTAATTCGTTAAAGGTAAATGAACATACAGTCATTGTAATTGACGATCTCATGTTGGCGATGGATAAAACGTTTGCCTAGACATTTACAGTATTCTCCCACCATCTTAACATAATCGTGTTCTTCATCAATCAGAATCTATTTTTAAAAAATAGATACATGCGCGATGTATCGTTAAATACACAATATCTAGTCTTATTCGCGCAACGTTGAAACGTATCACAAATTGGGGGTATTAGCAAATCAAAAGTTCCCGAATCAGTGTAAGGGGATTTTGAAAGTTTATAAAGAAGCTACAAGCACGCGTTACGGATATTTGCTTTGGGGCCTTCATCCGCGAAACATGTTTAGGGTGCTTCTAAGAACGAATATATTTCCAAACGATCCTGAAACGGTGTATATTCCAGAAAGACAGAGGTTAAAGAAATACCATGAATTAATAAATATCTATCATCGACGGCCCCGGGCAATGCAACAGATGTTTGCTAAAAATATCGACTCACACTTTTTAAAATGCATCTGTGAAATCTGTCTTAACGTTATAAATTGCAATGTATCAATAAAACCCCCTCAGAAGGCTCGCCTACGCCGTTACAAGAACATAATACGTGCAATCGCTCGTAAAAGTCAAACAGTGGGGAAGAAAAAACGAATTATTGTACAAAGAGGAGGGTCATTCCTCCCCATCTTATTTTCAGTTTTGGGTCCTTTACTGACTAGATTAATGTAATGAAGAAAGTGGTTGTGATTCCACACGAGGTGTATGCTTCACTGCAAAGTTCAAAGATTCCAGATACGGTTATAAAACCCTGTAAAAGCAGGCTTAAAATAATGGAAAGCGAATTGCTAGCCCTATTAAAGAGTGAAAAAACACCTGATGAGAAAAGAATCTTATACCAAGAAGCTCCGCAGAAATTTCTTCACGAGTACGAAAATTATAAGAATCCGACAGAGATTCCCGTGGTTATTAGGCACAGCACGGAGAACGATGGGAATGGTTAAGCCTGTTTCCGACGATAGAGCTGACAAAACATAGATTAACGGGTCGTCCACAGAACATATCGAACATGTATTAAAAGCACCCTCCCACATACATTGAGGAATAAAGGTTTAAGTCTTTATAATCTATTGAATGAGGATCCCAACATAAAATGGACCGGTACAGGTGAGATCATTGTGGAAGGAGCAAAGGTACAGGGATCGAATATCGTAGACATCGTCCATGATCTGGTGAGAAAGTGGGATAGGCCCTCACCATCAGGATAGAAGCATATTAAAGCAAGACTACAACAAATAAGTGTCCCCAAATCAATGATAGGAAATCTGAACAGGTTAAAAGACTTGGAACATTCATCGTACGTGACACAATTGAAAAGGCCATCACCCCCGGCGGGAACACTTCTGAAGAGGAGAAAAAAGAGGATAAACAACGATCAACCCTAACCACGTGACTCTAAAATACGCAAATGGCTAACATATTAAGAAGCTATTATGATATTTCTAGCCCAGCCTCCTACGGAGGCGTAGATAGACTGTACAGAAGTGTTTACGGAGTAGGAAAAAAGATGTTGAGAGTTTTTGCGGGAGCAGGACGCTTATACACTTCATAAGCCTGTGAGAAAAAGGTTTAAAACAGCCAAGACAACAGCTGCTTCGATTGACTCTTTGGCAAGCAGATTTAACAGACATGCAAAGATATTCAGTGTATAACGATGGTTACCGCTACATCTATTCATAATAGATGTATTCTCTAGATATCTGTGGCTAATTCCTCTGAAAAATAAATCCTGAAACAGTTGCTAAAGCCACCAAAACGTTGATGTTGAAAGAAAACAGGGTTCCTGGCTATTTTTGTACGGATATGGGGAAAGAATTTATAGGCCGAGCTTTTCAGAACATGTTGACAGAGTTTACTATCAGCTACTACAATACCAATTCTATACATAAGGCATCTTTAGCTGAAAGAGTTCAACGTACCATAAAGGAACGCATGCACCGCTATTTTACGCATAAAAACACAGAGATTTCTAGACATTCTGGAATCATTGGCCTCATCCTACAACGCTCACACCATCGCACGATTGGGACAACACCTAAAGAGATTTTAGAAAGAGGTGCGCACACAGATGAGAGAACAGATGGAACACCACCAACACACTCTGCGCATTTCAAAATCAATGATTATGTAAGGCTGTCGCGTTCGGGAAATAAATTCGCGAAGTGATTTCAGCAAGGATGGACACTTGAGATTTTTAAAGTTAGGGCTATGAAATCTAAAGAAGAAATAATGTATTACGTAGAATATTTGAATGGGGGAAGAAATCGCAGGAGGCTTTTTCCGCGAGGAGTTGCAGAAAGTGACATTTAATTTTGGAATTTTTTTTTTTAAAAATGAGAAAATTTTAGGAAGCTAAGGTTCAGGAAAGAGAAAAATGTATCTGGTGAAATGGCTAGGATTCCCAGAAAGCTTCAACACCTATATAAAAGCTGATGCACTAATGAAGCTTAAATAGTATGCAACATGGCGCCTAACCATTTCTACGTCACACTCCCGTCCGTCCTCGGGACTTTGTAACAGAACTCCAAGGACCCATTGAATTGGGTCGTGATACATATGAGGTGGGGATATGCGAAATTCAGCTGAATACCCTTTTTTTAAGTACAGAAGTAACACTAGGACCGGTCACTATGGTGCGGTCAAGGATGTTGTGAGAGACTTAACGTAAGTTTAAAAAGATCAAATCTTATGGGATTTAGTATACGAAATCGTAAACGATGATCCCCATGCATGTACTGTGGCCCTAAAATAACAGGTTAACCGAAATATTAAAGACTAAAGCGTATTCAAAATTATAACCGATGGACGATATCGATCAGTTATGCAAAGAGATACCTTTCACGAGGCAGTCTAATGTATCAGTTGAAATTGGAGAAAATGGTTGATGGCTATAAACCCCCAAACATGTGCTATATTTACAGCAATATAGTGGAGCACCAGTTTGTTGGGGATACCCAGGCACTACTGCTGCGCATAGCGCAAATACCCAACTATAGAGGATGGAGTTTGAATATTACACATGACAGGCCCCATTATGGGAATGTCGCATTTAATCTAATAACCAATAACTGACCATACATAAGAACGATTCATAAAAAAAATTTCTCATCCGGTAACGGGAGCTTAAGAGTGAAGCTGCACTTTCGACGCACTGAGTTAAAGAGGACAGAAAGCCTTTCACAGTCTATCGAGGTATGAGATACCAGCGTGGTAGTGGACCTGGATCCAATTTTTCAACCATACTACGTACGGCTGTTCTCTTGCTGAAGAAGGGAGCCAGATACCTCGGGAGGAAAGCGCTACAATCAGGTCTTAACACGGCAGAAAACATATTGGCTGGAGCTAAACCTGAAGAAGCTCTAAAAAAACACTTAAACCGTACACGGGACGAAATCATCAACGATGCAAAGAGAAAAATGCGTGGTGGTGGGAAGAAGAAGAGGGCTGTCCGGAAGAAGGGATTACCACCACGCGACATTAAACGTAAAAGGATATAAAAAAAGAAGTGTTCTAAGCGAATGAAACCTATGGTTGACCATTTTTTTGACTGATATAAGCTAATGACATTGATCTCATGAATCATAGTTTGTTTACTACTTGTCAAGAGAGGAGGCACTATTTCTAAATCGTCATGCCAAGTTTCATCCATCCGTGTAGTTCACAATGTTGTAAATCTGAGCTATCCTTCTTTGACATGCCTCGAACTCAAGTTTCTATTGAACACATGACTTTATTACAATTAACCCTTTAAACACAATTAGTTCTCCGAGTGCTTCTATAGAATTCGTGATACCCTGCTCAGGCTCTTACTTTTTTGACCCAAGCTGAGTGCACATGTACGCTAAACTACGTATAGCCCATTCTATTGGAACGGACTGTGATGACAAATACGCTGTACACCCTGAAACAAACTTTCTGCACTCCTTATTCAACCAGTGTGATGTATATTTAAATCAGGTCAACATATCGGCAGGAACAGGGTAATACCACCTACGATCCTATCTGGAAAATGTGCTGAACTTTTCCAAAGAAGTGAAGGATACCTTTTTAAGTGCCGAGGGCTATTATCGAGCTAAAGACGAAAGTAGTATAAAGGATAAATTTAAAAATTCTAAAAAGAAGATATACGAGTGTTTTAGACGCCTGCATACAGATTTCACATTCCAGGAGAAGCTGCTTGTGAATGGGTGGATATGACCGTTGTGATTCACATTATGGAGACATACCTCCGTGTACGGCGAGTGAAATTAAGTTAACCAAAACAAATAGAAATTGAGAAAAATTTACTCCACGCCACAGTAAAATACGCAATTAACAGAGTACAGATCAAACTATACACTGTGCCAGCAGGGTTGGCATCGAAACAGATAGAAAACATCGCCATGTTAAATCTACCTAAAAGGATATTAATTGGAGTGAAAGACCATGCTTCGGTGAATGGAAAATATAAAAAGAGTGCCTTTAAATTCGAGAATTTCTGCCCTAAAAATATAACTATACGTTAATGGCGTTGCGTTGGGCGAGGCTATATATATGGATTATTCATCAGACGTTGTGTCCCGCTTTGCGCGTGAGCATATAGTAATCTGGCCCATATTGCAGGTGATTGTGATGAGCTCGGGAATGGCGTAACGCAGAAAGAATTCATCGATCAATTTAACCTTTATCCGTTTGACATCACACCTAACTTATCTGCTAGTGTAAATACACACTTAAGTCCGCGACAGAGTGGAAACATCTCAGTCAGAATGGAATTCGCCAAGCCTATAGACGCGCCTATAAGTTTACTAGTATATCTCGAGTCACAAGCCCTAATAGAAGTAGACAGATTTAGGTGCATGATACGTGACTTTTAAAATGTATGCAAATTCACTTCAGACAGTAATGAATGGTGAACGAATCACACGTTCCAAATTTATCGGTGTGTTTGCGAAGAATGAAACATTGAATTGCCATCTATAAGAAATTGCCGTAGCCTTATTGTGAACACAGATGTCATTGGTAGTGAAGGGATTCATTGGTTTGCAATCTATTTTAAAAATAGGGTACTATTTTAATTCACTCGGCACTCAACCCTGGAGTGACCCTGTTATTGTAAAATTTCTCGATCAGATGCATATCCCCAAAGTTGTATGGAATCCCATCCGGCTACAAAGATATTTTCGTAATACGTGTGGGATGTAGTGCCTTTCATTTCTCATGCATATGTCATGTGGTAAAGAATTTACAAATTTTTAAAATTATTCGACTCAACGAAACAACGAAATGGTATGCAGACAGACAAAAAGCCATTTTCCGATTATGCGCACTCATTGTATAATATGATGTTTTGTTCGTTTAAATATATATATATATATATATATATATATATATATATATATATATTTGTAACCAATAATGTTAGTTTGTGTATTCTGTACCTTAAGATGGTTATTGTACCAAAAATATGATTTCTTTCATTTAATAATCTGATGAAAATACATTGTGTCTCCTTCCCCGAGAAAAAGATCGAAGCATAAAAAAAATACTTACATTATTTCGTTAATGATATGAAAATCGTTGGGTTGACTGCTCGGTAAAACTTCTACCTCCGTATTCAGGTCCACGATATGCGTTTCTTCGAAACGAAAAGATTGTATAACACATGTCAAATCCTAATCGGACCTTAAAGGAGAAAGAATAATTAATTAGTTCATACTGAATCTTTTTTTAATAAAAACCCAATTGCTTAAAACATATGCAGACTATACTTACAATAAGAGTATTACACTGTTAAGATATCTTCGAACCGTTCAGAGAAGTTCCTTTAAGAGAAAATACCGAATAACATTTATTATGGACATTATAAAATTATTTAAAACTTACAAATGATTAATATAAAATTTCAACGAATCAAAACAGAAATTTAGCATAATATTAATTGCGAACTAAGCTATAATTGCCGATACCTACTATTTAAATGAAGTATTTTTAATGTGATGAGATGAATCAATACAACCCTCCATATATATAATGAAATAATCCAGAAGAGTGCTCTTTCTCCTAATGACAGGCACACTAAATAAATAACCAGTTCGCGAATAATTGGCTACAAAAAATAAAATTACAGGCACATAATTACTTACATTTCTACGCCAGTCCTTTGCGTCGGATCGTAAGGAGCGTCATTGCAAATATCATCAACGGTTTGCGTTGGAAATAATCCATCCCGGTCGGCTGCGTTAAAAAGATTAATTGTAGACAACGCCATAGTGTTTCCATCTTGATATAAATCCGGTAAACTGTAAAGTTCTTGATTCATGACGGAGGGAATGTTTATTCACTGGTGAAAATAAGTACTCTGACTGCCAGCTGAAATTACTCACTTTTATATGCGTGATCCCCAAGCACCACCCCAAAAGACTAATAGGCGGCTCGTAAATTTGATGATTGATTGTCAATGTAAATGGGCCGAGCTATATTAAATTTTGTGTACCAATCGTAACACCTTTATTACGGGTCCACGCTTTGGACGTCCTGATTGGTCGACTAATGGTGTCTTTTTCTTCTCTCCGTAGATTTAATGCTCACATCTCAAGGTGTATTGCCACTTGCAATCTCTACCACGACACCATTTTGTATTAATATTTACGCTTATACTTTTCTCGGTTTTCCCTTTTTAGAACACATCCCTTCATGCAATATCCCTCACCTCTTTAAAACATTGATCAACATTAGCCATTTGCAATCTCTACCACGACAATATTTTGCATTATTATTATTATTTGCGGTCATACTATTCGATCCTCAACTTTCCAATTTTGGTTACAACTATTCGACTTGACTTTCTACTTGCCTATTGTCCCGTAAGACTGTGATTAAATTGTGTTTAGTTCGTGGAAAAGAATGTCTGGTGGAGAGTAAAAGAAGCCAACTCACTACTTCATCATATCAACTCGAGAGGAGGGGCGATAAGCTTAATCTTCGTGAAATGAGGAATCATCTCACGTAATAATAATAATAATAAACCTTTCCATTTTTAATTTTCATTCATTCATTTTATTTTATTTTATTTCAATAACAGAGACAATGTAAAGTTTTAACACAACTCTGAACAAGATACCACACAAATTACACGCAAAGAAAAATTAAATCTAAAATATATTTATATATAAAATGAATGTTTGGTTGGGCTGGTAGATAAATGGGCACGGTAGGTATCCTAGTGGTTAAGACACTCGGGTGTTGATCGGAGGTTGAGAGATCGAGTCCGGGCGATGACATTATAATTTCAGCCGCCCGTGCTGTAGCGTAGTTCGGATTCAACGTTAAACTGTAGGGCTAAGGTGGGTGACAAACTTGATCTTTGTTAAAATGAACAATTCGTGGAGAATGAAAACCGATTTTTCTTATTATTACTATGTAATTTGCACCATCCTATATATCTCGTATATATATATATATATATATATATATATTATATATATATATATATATATATATATATATATACATATATATATATATATATATATTGTTGGATATGGAAATATGATAAGGAAATTCATTACTTAATCAAAGGCTAATTTAGCCTATAAATAATATGTTCATGGAAAACAATCACGTGATGCTTATATGTATATATAATACAATTTAAGATCATTCGTACTTACAATATTGAAAACAATAAATAGGAGTCGCGAGAGGTTCTATTTGTGCTTTGTGTGGTCTTGGACGGATTTAGGTGAAGTGGACCTTTGCGGTTTTCAAGAGCCTCGGGCAAGTGAGGTGTTAGTTTTTATACTTGTCGAGTTTATGCTGTTATACTTTTTTTCCAGAGATGGTTTCAAAGAAAGAATCGCGGATATATATATATATATATATATATATATATATATATGTATATATATATATATATAGTATATATATATATATATATATACCGGGTGAACCAAAAGTAGGTGGACAGTAGGTTGAATAGGGTTTGTGTTATATTATATTATAAGTATGGTGTTTGTGTTATATTATATTAAATATTATAACTAAATTTATTTAAATTTAATCTTTTTTCTTTTCAGATAGTTCAGAGAACCCATAATGGCAAATAATCTAAATACTGATGCCAGAAAATGGGTGTTAAAAGAGTATTGGAGATCTCAAAATACTGAAACTGTTAGAACAAAATGGGTTGAAACATTTGGTACTCAAGCCCCAAAGAGATAAACCATTTACCGCATTCGTGACAAATTTGATGCCACTGGCTCAATTCTTAATGCCCCAAGAACTGGTCGACCCAAAACAGTTTGCACAAAGGACAATAAGCAACTTGTTGCCGAAGCATTTGTTCACAGTCCCAAAAAGTCCACCAGAAGAGCCTCAGCAGAACTGGACATTTCACAAACCTCTATTATACGAATTCTGAAATCTATTGGGTTGAAAGCTTATCGTCCACGGCTAATTCATGGTTTATTGGAGGATGACCCAGACAGGCGGCTGCAATTTAGTGAGATCATGCTGAACGAAATTGAAGGAAATCCAATAATTTTAGATAACATTGTGTGGACCGATGAGGCTTCTTTCAAATTATCAGGTCATGTTAACCGACATATTGTGTTTACTGGTATAGTGAGAACATGCATTTAACATTAGAGCAGCAACTAAACCAGCCTGGTGTCACTGTTTGGGGTGGTATTTCAAGTTCTGGTGTTTTAGGACCAATTTTTGTTGATGGAACAGTCACAGGTGATAAGTATCTCGAAATTCTAAGGAATGAAGTTGTTCCACACTTACAACAACAGCCTAATTCACATGACCTCTATTTCCAACAAGATGGGGCCCCTCCACATTATTCAAGAGCAGTCCGTGAGTATCTTGATGAAACATTTCCCGAGAAATGGATCGGCCGAAGAGGTCCAATTGAATGGCCTGCACGTTCACCTGACTTTACCCCAATGGATTTTTTCTTTTGGGGAGTACTCAAGGACAAAGTTTATAGTCGAAAACCACGAAGTGTTGGTGATTTGAAAAATTACATCAGAGATGCATTTCAAGAAATTAATGCACAAAGAAACTTGTGCAAAAATGTTTGTCGAAGTGTGAAAGGTAGACTTCAAAGCTGTGTAAATTGTGATGGACAGCAATTTGAGCACCTGCGTTGATAAAATCTTCAGTGCTTTTGTATTGTATTGGTATAAGTTAATTTTTTTTTTTATTTTGTATTATAGTATACAAAAAATTAAATATAATTGTATATGTATTCTCAAAATAAACGTTATCATTTACTGTCCACCTACTATTGGTTCACCCGGTACCTATATATATATATATATATATATATATACACACAGCGTTAAAGTGTGTAATTATTATTTTGTGTACATTTTTCTTTTATTGTTATTTAAATATACTAGCTTGAAGGTACGAATTAATTTTAATTGAAAATAAATGAATAAAGGAATACTCTTCTTGATTTCGCGGATTTTTGTTTATAAAAAATATAAAAGATATATAGAAAGGATTGTCGAAAGTAAATAAACACTTTCGGTTTGGCTTTAGAGTAAATTTTTTTATTTATTATATATATATATATATATATATATATATATATATGTGTTCCTCGTTCGTATTTCTTATATTATTATTAATTTTTTGATTATATATATTCCATTGTTTGTATGGAAAGAACTATTGTATATTTATTTTCTATATATTTCGAAAAATTGATTCCAATAATTCGTCTAAGTAAACAGAATGATGTAATGGTGTTTTATTTAATACTGTTTAATTGTATTTCTTTTATTGTTAATATTGTGAGTCGTTTAAAAAATTAGTTCTCTTGCTGATGAAATTTAAGGAGAAAGTCGCTCTTGCCTTTACTAAATAAGTAATTAAATTAAATGGTGTTGCCTAGCAAATCATCCTAATAAGGTACACCTGAAGATATTTAAATTAAAAAACAATAAATGGTAACTCATCTAAATAAAAATTTTAATAAATGGTACAATCTGACAACTCACCCTAATAAGGTACACCTGAATATAATTAAAATAAATGGTAGTATCTGGCAACCCTCCTTATATAAATAAATAAATAAGTGGTAACTGGTAACTCCAGACCCTCTATATAACAGACGCGGATCTCCTGGACCCTCATTATGCGATGGGCTCCGGTGGAATAAAGAACTCTCTCTCCTCTCTCCTTCTTAGGTTAAGGCTTAGGTTAGGTTTCCCTTTAGGAGTGAGGACAACCCACCTTCTCCCCAAAGATCCTCCTCCTTCTCCTTTCTCTCCCTCTCTTAGGTTAAGGTTACCACTTTGAGGGGAGGTCATCCTCTCTTCTACCCGCGAAGCTCCCTCCCTCCCCCTTTGCAGCATTAACTTGTTGCATCACCCTTCCCCCTCTGCAGCAATGATTTGTTGCATAACCCCCTTCCCCTTCATTGCATAACCCCTTTTGTTGCATAACTATTGCAACATTCCCCCTTTGTTGCATAGCCCTTGGAACATTCCCCATTTGTTGCATAACATATTGCAACACCCTTTTGCAGCATTGATCAACATTGCTATTCAATGTTGCAACATTCTTGCACTCTCCCATTTTGCGGTCATCCTACTATAGATAATGCTAGTGTTATTTCAGACCACAAGGGGATGGTGGCCTGATTTTTAGATAATTATATCATTAGTGAGTATAAAGAATATGTGGAATAATTTCTGCCAAAATGTTACAAAATGCTGTTTGGGAAAGCTAAAATGCGTTGGCTTCTGGGGCTCCGCCCTGGACCCCGCTGGGGGAGCTATCGCTCACCCCAACCAAACCCTCTAACTTAATGACTCACGCCATTGGCGCTCGCCGATTTACACCTCTATCTGTATCAGAACCGGTTTTTAAAAATTTGGCAACACACTACTGCCTTAATCCCCCTCCCACTTTCCGATCTGCCTTTGTCGCCCAGTGAGAAAAGCTTAAAAAATGCTCTACCATACAGTGGTCACACTTGTATTGGCAAACTATGAATGACTTAAGAAGTGTAGCAATAACATCCTTGTATTTAAATAAGTGATAAATCGATTTAGACGGGTTGAATATAAGTTTTATACATAGTTGTGGGTAGAATTCCTTGAGCAATTTTAAAAGTTTGTTTCTAATGTTAAAACTTGAGGTTCCCATAAAGGCAAAGTAAAATACAGGATATCTTTCGGGACTGTAATTACGTCTATAGTTGTGAGGTTTATTAGTCTATTAAAAGTTCTGCCTATTGTAGTCTCCACCAATCTAGAAGGGAAATTATTCTTGGTAAGGAGTTTTCGGATGAAAGTTAGTTCATCGTGTAGTTTAAAGTAATCTGAACAGATATTGAAAGCTCTGTTAGTCAGAGTAGAAATTAAATTTCGTTTGAAACCTAAAGGAATAAAAGAAGAAAAGTTCGTAGTAAGATTGGTGAATGTCAGCTTTCGGTAAACGGAAGTTTCAAAAGAGGAATTAGTTTCTATTATCTTAAGGTCCAAAAAGGACAGAGAGCTATTAGATTCAGCTTCTGAAGTAAATTCAATATTATGGTGCTTAGAATTAAGGTAATTACGAAACAAAGGGGTATGTCTGGTGATTTAAACAGGAGAAAAGTGTCATCAATATATCTTCTATAAAAAACTGGTTTGAAGTTGGAAGGACACTCGTTCAGCCATTTGACTTCATGATGACAAAGAAACGCGTTAGCTGAGGTAGGACCAGGGGGCAGACCCATTTGAACACCTTCAGTCTGTTTAAAATATTCACCGTTGAATATAAGTATAAGGTCTTCCACGGAAAATTTTAGTGGTTCTTTCAATTGACCTCCATTAAAACCCTGCACCGTATCAGTATTATTAGCTACTTTTTATAATTTTAACTTTGTTATTTTAAATTGTTATTAAGCAACTTACAATTTGCAATTTGTATTTTGTATGTGATTTAGCATTTTATTTTTTTATTCCTGAAGATGGAATTAGTGCATTAAACCTTGAAGGATGTTTATTTTTTCTCTGGGGTTTCTGTTTATGATATATATATATATATATATATATATATATATATATATATAACCTATATACTTGGGCTACTCAATATATTTTGCCTCACCCTTTTTTCTTAGCTAAATAATAGGCCATGGGCCGTAAGTTTGAACTTTCTGCGCTTCACATAGCCCGATTTTTCCATTTTGAATCTCCCCCAATTGTATAAAACCGCTTTTAAACACCCTTGTATAAAACCGATGGTTAATGCAGTTTCGAAAATGGCGTCTGACAGTGATGTGCCTCGTAAACAGAGAGCTATTATCAAGTTCTTAACCGCAGAGAAGGAAACAGTTCGAAATATTCATAAACGTGTACAAAACGTTTACGGAGATGCTATTGTTGATCGAAGCACAGTTGGACGCTGGTCTAAACGTGTGAGATCATCGGAGAGAGGGAGAGCCAGCCTCGATGATGAGGCACGCAGCAGTCGCACGGCATCGGCTGTGACATATCGCACTGTGCAACGTGCTAACAGCATCATTCGATCAAATCAGCGCGTCACATACAAGAAGCTACCACTGGAGCTAGGAATTAGTGAAGGAAGTGTGAATACGATAATTCAGCAACTGGGATACTCAAAAGTGTGTTCACGGTTTGTTCCTCGCCAACTGATTGAAGATCACAAAGCCCAAAGGAAAGAAATTGCTTCTGAGTCGTTGGTTCGATAGGAGAGAGAAGGGGATGACTTCCTTTTATGAATTGTGACTGGGGATGAGACTTGGGTACACCACTTTCAACCTGAAACAAAACGCCAATCCATGAAGTGCATCACGCAGACTTCCCACGCAAGAAAAAGTCCAAAATGGCTCACTCTGCAGGAAAGGTTATGGCCACCATCTTATGGGACATGAAAGAGGTGACTCTGGTGGACATTATGAAGAAAGGCAAACAATCAACTCAGAGGCATATATTGCTACTCTACAGAGACTCCAGAGACGTATAAGGCGAGTTCGACCGGAGAGAAAACTGGAAGACGTCCTTCTTTTGCACGATAACGCAAGACCACACAACAGTTTGCAAACAAGAGAGTTCATCACAAAAATGCGCTTCACTGTGTTACCCCACCCTCCATACAGACCGGATCTGGCACCTTCAGACTTCCATTTGTTTGGGCCAATGAAGGATGCTAGTCGTGGAAAAAAGTTTCAGTCCATTGGAACCCAGCGGACTTTTACCAGCAAGGAATAAAGGCCCTTGTTTCGAGGTGGAGGAAAGCCGTAGAAAAGGATGGAGACTATGTGGAAAAATAAAAACTTGTAAAAAAGGTAGGTAACTACTTGTGTACAAAATTTCTGGAACTTACAAAGAAACTTGGAAAGAAAAAAAATAGGTGGGGCAAAATATATTGATTGGCCCTCGTACATATGGAAAATGATCGAGAAAATGGTACCAAACCTAAAACTAAACTCAATTACCATTCAAACACACTGAAAAATAGGAAAGGCAGAATGTGTAGTGTTCCAAAATTAAAGTTCCGACAAGGGGCCTCCTCAACACAAGGAAAATAGCTTGGTTGCCAGGGAACCAAGACTTTTCAACCAGCTTCCAAAGTACCTCAGAAACGTTACAGGGGTCAAAGTTGAAGTCTTCAAGAGAAGACTAGATGCGTGGCTCAGAACGGTACCAGATAACCCGGGTGTACCTGGCTTTCTACGGTGGAGAGCGCAAGAAAGCAACTCGCTTCTCCACCAAGCCAGACCTAGAGGCGGGGCCACCAGCTTGACCTCCGTGTGAAGAGAGACCAACGCACGAAACAGTGAAAAGGTTAACAAGGTGTATATCAGCAGAAACCTGGTATGTGAGAACGTTGCTCCCCTGCATGTACAAGTAAATCTCAGCTTCATCTTCCATGAACGCTCAGGAAACGATATTGTATGGCCAGAAGGGATGTGGGACGTGGCGCTGCTGGTTTCCTATGCGGGTTGAGCTTAGACATTTTGGAAGACTATAAAGAGTGGCTTGGGCAGACCCTGATTAATATAAATTATTATAGAAATTTTTGGAAATTTTATTCTGATCGAGGAATTTTTAAGATACCTATTTAATTTGTCTTGGAATCTGAGGAACAAAGTTAAAGGATTTTCGTCTGTTATTTTAAGTTTGAAGCCTCATGTGCATATATATACAGAGGCGTACCAATATTTTTTGCCACTAGGGGCGAAAATGCCAAGGCCCCCCCCCCCCCCCCCGCAACAATTTTCAATTTTAAAAACAATTCCTTTACAAAAATACACTTCTAAACAAAACTTTTATTGGAAGAAAAACTTAAATAAAGCAACTTCAATTTTAACAATACTACTTAATGTACCGTACATAATACACTACATAATTTTAACAATAACTATATAATGTACTATAATGCCTAGTTAAATTTTCGGACTTTCATAACAGAAAATTCATGGATGATTTTTTCTATGTCCATTGTCTCTGCAACTTCGCGTTCAATTGAAATAATCGCCAAATTGCTCAGTCTAGATTGACTTATAGTTGACCTGAGGTAAGTTTTTATAAGTTTCAGTTTCGAGAAACTTCGTTCGCAACTTGCCACGGACATGCATGTAGTTAGACAGATCCGGAGGGCAATTGTTATACGAGGCAAAGATTCCACTAGATCCCATTTAACGATCCACTGAAGTAGTTGTAACATATCCCAGTTCTTTGGATCATCGTCGACGCTTATGCTTTCGAAACTGAGCAAATGTCTGCGCAAACGCTTTATTTCTTCCAGTAGACTTCCTGGATTAATGTCATTGTAGATGGAAGAAAAATTGTTAACCTTGGTATTAATTTCTTCATCTTTGGACTGATTCAAAAGGTACGAAGGAGACAGAAATTCAAAGCGATCATTCATGTTTTTAAGACAAACTGTGCGTTTTTCAATTTCTACTAATAAACGATCCATGATTTCAAAAAATTCTCTGCGTACATCCTCTTGCACGGTAAATTCAGCATCACGAGCTTGCTCTTCAGGCATTCTTCTCCGTCTCCTGACTCTGCGGTCTATACTGATATCCATTTCATTACAGAACTCTTCGGCGGCATCTGCAGCGTTTGATACTACTGCCTCTCGTTCATTAGTTAAAAACACGGATAAAGAGTTCATTTTTAATGCACAGTGGTCCAAAGCAAGTCCCTTTCTTTGAAAATATAGCTGAGCATCATTGATTTCTTTCAGCACTGGATCCCAGAAAAATAAGTACACAATGAATATGTATGACATGATGGAGGTCAACAGAGCTTCAGCATCGCCCTTTGTGTCCAGATTTTCGGAGACCCCTTCACTCAGTTCTTCCAAGGCACTAACAACGTGAGTCAACTTCTTCTTAAGACTAGAACCAGCATCATACTTAGCACTCCACCGCGTATCAGAGACTCGCTTGACAGTGATTTTGGAATGTTTTGTTAAGACATCCCAACGATGAGTAGAGGAAGAAAAGTAGACGAAAATTCGTTCAATTGTTCCAAAGAAAGTTACAGCATTAGGACTCAGTCCCGCGGCATGAACTCCAGCCAAGTTCAGCGAGTGGTTATTGCAAGGAATGAAAACAGCGTGTTTGCTAACATCAAGAATTCTGCGTTGAACTCCAAGATGAATACCTGCCATCGTAGTAGCATTGTCATACCCTTGACCATAACAATTCTGGATATCCAGCCCATCCTCACGGAGCTTAGTGACAATGAGATCAGTAACTGCCTCAGCAGTCTTCCCCTCCAATTTAATAAAATCAACGAAGGATTCCTTCACCTCTACATTACCATCTTTAATCGACACATAGCGAATTACCTGAGACATCTGATCAATATGCGATATATCTGGTGTACTATCGAAAATTATTGCAAAGTAGCCTACTTTGCACTAGACACATTATCAACGTGGCCGGACTCTTCGTCGACGGACTTCGTCGAAAGATTTTTTTTAAAAGAACTTCATTTTCATGTAAAAATAAAATGAATTTGTTTAAAAGGAGGTTTATTTTCCTTTACGGGATTTTTTTTGGGAAAGAACTGTATTTTCATTTAAAAATAAAATATATTTATTTAAATTTCGGAAGAAAGAAATTTTAAAATTGTGCCACCATAAACTTACAAATTATGTGCAATAGCTTTTAGGTATTGCTTTTAGGTATTTAGGTATATATATTTGGTAATTATATATATATTTAGTAATTATATATTATTTATATATTAATATATTATATTAATATATTAGGAGCAAGTGTAGTTTACGTTTCCCCGACACAAAAGGGGACACAAACTACACTAGGTCAAATTTGGGGAACGTAAACTACACTAGGATCTTTAGGAGACATTTTTTAAATGAATCCATCAAATAAAACGTTAAAACTAACGAAAATATTACGACTTAACCTAATTAATCGTCAATATATATACACAGTGTATATATATATATATATATATATATATTGACGATTGGTTAGGTTAAGTCGTAATATTTTCGTTAGTTTTAACGTTTTATTTGATTAGGTATACGCGGACAAAGTTGGGGAACGCAAACTACAGTAGGATAATGTAGGGGGAATGTAAACTACACTAGGATAATGTAGGGGGAACGTAAACTTTACCCGGCTGTGGACGCTGGTTGGTTTATTAACCTCTAAGTGCGCAATTACCTGGTTGGTTGATTAACCTCTAATTGCACCATTACATTATCTGAGATGGGGGTGGTAGAAATATGAAATAGCCATTTCACGATACGTCTGTCGACGAAACGTCCGTTCGACGAAACGTCCGACGACGAAACGTCCGTTCGACGAAACGTCCGTTCGACGAAACGTCCGTTCGACGAAACGTCCGGCGACGAAAAGTCCGGCGACGAAAAGTCCGAGCACCCTCTTGGCACCTCATTTCAACTGTCCATGCCTTACTTTCCCATTCTACAGCCGATCTCCTACTGCAAAGATTTGTGTCCCTTTGATAAAAAGTTCACTCCAAGTGCTGTCCTGTTGTCCTTGTCCCGTGAACACCTCACTTGTCACTCTTCCTCCATTCATATCTATACAGATGGCTCTCATTCTCCGTTAGGCGTAGCCGCTTCGGCGGTTTTCTATCTCCCTTGTAAGACTGTTCATCTTTCCTACGACACTTCCATTTACTCAGCGGAGTTCTTAGCTATTTTGGAAGCTCTAACCCATATTGGTGCTCTTCCTCCGAGTTCGTTTGTATTTTTTTCGGATTCCCGCCGTGCTCTGATGTCCTTAGAAGGTTATGACCCGAAACACCCTTTGGTCCGAAGGATACAACAATTAGTCCATTTTCTCACTGCTTATTCCGCGCGGTGTATCTCTTTCTGTTGGACCCTCTCTCATGTGGGTATTGCCGGTAACGAGGAGGTGGACCTTTTGGCCAGGCGAGCTTGTTCTCTTCCTATTACCCCTAAATCTTTGCACTTCTCAGATTTCATTCCTTCCCTCCGGCATAAGGAAGTTCTGTTCGCTCGTCTGAGAATTGGTCAAACCCGTTTGACTCATGGCCACCTTATGTCCAGAAATCCCCTCCGAGTCTTGCCCACATTGTCATGTTCCTCTCACTGTTGACTACTGTTGAGTATGTGTTTATTTTTTGCCCTCTTTATTTAACCTTCCGTTTGCAGTGCTTCCCGAAGTTATATTCCCATCCGGCCTTGACTCGTCTTCGGTCCATTCTTGCAGAGGGTGCTTCTTTTCTGTCGGCCCAATATTTGATTTCCTTTGACTGTCACGGCTCCTCTCCTGCCTCTAACTTAGTTTCGCCGTGATATGAACCTGTTTGAAACGGTGGTGAATCCCACAAGAAAAAAAATATATATATATATATAACTCATAAAGTGAATAAAAACAATATATCGGTGTCACTTTTATAGAACATTAAATATTAATTTGAAGAAGGGTGTCCCCCTCCCATTTCTCATTACAGTTTCTGGTTTATTGTAGCGAGATTATCTACATTAATTTCGTTCGTCTCATAATTACAGTCTTTGAATCCATATAAACCGTATCTAATACTCGGAAATGAAACCAAAATGGGAGTTTTGCACTGAGATTTGAATTAATGTAATTTTCAGAACAGAAGGGGAGTCTGGCCCTTACTGCCCTGCTCTCTAATTTATATTCAAGATCTAGTATATCATTTTTAACCATTATCAAAGAAGGAAGATTCCTTAAATGACTCCAATAATGAATCGTATTTACATTTTAGAGGAAGAAAACCACTTACCCCTTTATATGCCTGTTGGTTGATTAAGCTGCAAATCTGCGTGGCAATGAAATAACGCACAATGGCATGATAAATTAGAGATTATTAAATAAATGAACCTAAGTTGCCAAGATAATAATATGGTAGTTGATTTGGAGCAGGCAGGAATGTTTGAGTAATCATATTCATAAGCACGAAAATATACCAAGAATTCAAGAAATGCTTGCAGAGAAGGAAAAATGGGAGGCTCAGCATAGTGCAAGATTTTTTCCTCTCTCTCTCTCTCTCTCTCTGTTTATACATATATATATATATATATACCCGGCATATCGGGGAATGTTCTGTGCCAGGCGTCTAATCTTCTTTTGTATTCCATGGATTTTAGGTCCTCCCTTTTTTCCGTACCGTAACAGTTGAATTTTCTCAGTGTTAAACTTCATATTATTGTCTTCCGCCCACTTGTAGATTCCGTTCATGTCTGTTTGTAGAGATCCTATATCCTCTAGGTTTCTTATTTTTCTACTGATCTTTGTGTACTCGGCAAAGGATGTTACTGTGCTGTCTCTGGTAACGTCCTCGTCTATGACAGTTAGCATGATTATGAAGAGTAGTGGCGCTAATACTGTTCCTTGTTGTACTTGGCTGAGGACCTCTGATTCTGATGAAGATATTCCTTGTACTGTAACGACTTGCCGCCGCTCACTAAGGAAATTATATATCCATTTCCCTACTTTTCCTGTTATTCCCAAACATTTCAATTTATGTATTATAATTCCATGGTCACACTTGTCGAACGCTTTGGCAAAGTCTGTGTATATTACATCATAGTTTTCATTACTTTCAAGTGCATCAATAATGTTGTTGTAGTGTTCCATTAGTTGTGATAGGCATGATCTGCCTGACCAAAATCCATGTTGGTTATCATTCAATTTTTCTGAGTTTCCAAAAAATCATAGATTTTCTGTCTAACTATTCTTTCAAATATTATAGTGAGATGAGATGTAAACGATATTGGCATATAGTTTTTGGCCTCGGATCAATCTCCTTTATATATTGGGACTATGCTCACGCTCTACAGGATGCCCGATATTTCTCCCGTGTCTAGTGATCTTCTCCATAGCCAATAACTATTATATTATTGCATAATAAAAATGTAATAGTGGCCATAAAATAAATGAAATTTAAAACTGGCAGCACTTATCTAAAAAGTAAGGTATATCTGGTTTTCCGCTAACGTTGCAAATCTGCACCACAGATGTTTATGTCGTAATAATTCAATGATTTTCACGAAACTTTAGGATAACTCCTAGTACAACCTTCCCCAGCACTCTAACCTCAACAACTGACAAGGTCGTTCAACATCTCTTAGTACAAAATAGCGCCAAAACAGAAATCGAAACAGCATGTGTGAAATTGCGAATAAAAGGATAAATTTTTGATAATTACTAGTAACATTTAAAATTATTTTTCTCTAATTTTTTCTTGTGACTATTTAGTGTATATAATGTACTTACATAAATTGAAAAAATATTTTCGGTAAGAAAAATATCTACCGAGTAACAATCAAATTAATTTAAGTGGGCATTTAATATTTAGTGTCGCCTTTACCCCACGTCGCTCTCTCCCCCAGCAACCCAGCTGAAAACCTTTTCTTCCACTTTTGGGGGGTTTGAATTCAGACCTTTCCATGTCTTAAATGATTAACTTCCCCCCACCCCACCCTCTGGATTGTTTCATTCTCGCCTTTTTCATTCGTTTTTCGGTTTATAATTTCTGTATAATAAACAACAATGTAATAATAAATTTATAATTTCTGTAATAAATAATAATGCAATATTAAATGTAATAAATTTAATAATAAATGTAATAATTATGTAAAAAATAATAGAATCTGTATGTATAGAACAAGAAGATAGTTTTAAATTTGTGCGAATGTACTTATAAGCGGGTCCCTTTAATAAAAATGCCCTTCCAGTGTCGGGAGAACGGGATCTAACCTAGGTGCGAATTTCTTAATGGTCCCTGGACTGTTTTCCCTCTTGTTTTTGGTTCATTCGTTTTTCTGTATCCAACCGAAGAGGATGCCAGTGGGCATCAAAACTGTTGTGGAAATAAACTCTCTCTATTAGAGTGGGTTTTTATTATCATATCCTAACCTAAGCCTTAACCTAAGAGGGAGAGGGTGTTCGCCTGGCTCCAGCCAGACGTATTATGAGTGTCCAGGAGATGTTATATAGAGCGTCGTAAGTTGCCAGATATCACTTATTTATATATGGAGGGATTACCAGAGAGCGTTATATATTTATTTAGATGAGTTGCCAAATAATGTTTTCTAATTTAATTATGTCCTTATTAGGGTGAGTTGCTAGATACCACCATTTATTTGAATTTTATTTACATGAGTTGCCAATTAATGTTTTTATTTATATGAGGAGAGTTGGCAGATACAACCATTTAATTTAATTACTTATTTATTAAAGGCAAGAGTGACTTTCTCCTTAAAGTTGTTCAGCAAGAGAACTAATTATTTAAATGATTCCCAATATTAACAATAAATGAAATACACTAGACTTTTAATCCATGGCTTAGCAAAAGAAATCGTTCAACTTAATATTAATAATAAAATAAATACATAGGACTCTTTATATTGTACATTATTCCAATATCATATTCTCTAAGAATAATATTTAATTTACCTATAATTCATGAACGAGCACACTTCTTTATTTTTTTGTGATCGCTACCTTTTTGCTTTCACCCAGCGAGCTGGTTCGTTTTGAATGCTGATAATTTAGTTGGTTCGTCTTTTACAATTAATTTTAATAATAATAAATATACATATATATATATATATACCGTATTTTTCTCGATACAAAATACTTCTCTAATTAGTTTAAGTTTGGACACTAGAAATAATAATATTTTTAAAAAGAGCTTTCAAGTCCTTCTAATCATTATATTTCAAATAAATGACATGCCTAAATTAGTTTTGATATGTAAACAAAGGCCTTGATAGCTTAATCCTTACTGACTTAACTTTGAAATAACCGACACTTTCGCTTATATGGTAAAAATGTCCCATTTAATAAGGCACTAACACTGTTTTATGATAGTAAAAGTTTCTTCATTTCTTGAATTTCTTTGTGACTGGCATAATCTAGTGACATATTCAAATAAGTAAATATGGCCCAGAATTTAAGGAAAAAGTTACGCGCTGCGCCACTCTCAGGCGCTCACTCTTTATTTTTAATTTCAGGCCCTTAGCTAGGCTTCTAAATTTGGAGGGACAAGAAAATTAGTGCTTGGGGGGACGGCAACACTGACCTTGTTTTATGAATGAATATTGCAAATGTAATAAATGTATTATTCTTCTTCTTCCGCAGCCTTATTAGCCCACTTCTATGTGGGTTCGCTGTTGCAGATCCTTCTTCTCTATTCACTTCTGTCTTGAGCTACCTCTTCCTCCAGTCCCTTTTCACTCATATCTTTCTTCAGTCTATCCCGCCACCTCATCTGAGGTCCACCTCTTCCCTCGTGCCTGGAATTTCCACCCTCATCATTATCCGTCGTCGTCTCACATACTCCTCCTCCCTCCTCTGGACATGCCCATACCATCTCAATCTCCTTTCCTGTGTCCAGTTACTTTTGTTGTTCCTCTTATTAAATCATTCCTCACTCTATCCCTCCTAGTCACTCCACACATCCATCGGAGCATCTTCATTTCTGTCACTTTCATTTTCTTTTCCAGACTTCTTTTCATCAGCCATGTTTATGCCCCATATAGTAATGCTGGTCTTCAACAGTTTTCCCTTCATCCTCACATTCACTTCTTATCACACAATACTCCCGATACCTCTCTCCAATTTTTCCAGCCAGCTTGAATTCTGTTGTTTATTTTTCCCTCCATTCCATGTCTTCTGTCAGGGGATGTTGGTTGACGAGGTTCTTTTAAAAAGGGATCAACAACACTTGGGAAAAATAATTACATATATTAAGTTATAGATTAAAGATAATACAAATAAATGAGAAAATGAATAAATCGTGACAAAATAATACGAGTTAAATAAGTTAAATAAGTTAAATAAATCTTAAATGTGCTTAAATACTCAAGATTGTTTTGATTAGACAGCTAATTTGCCGTGACCCCAGACTATCCAATAGGATGATGACACTTGGTCGCAGGGGTTCCAAGATGTAGTAAGGCTTCTCTTGTTCAAGGTGGTGATTGTCAATTCTGACCCTCTACGTTTAGAGTTGAGTGTCAGTTCAAGGCTCGTTGCTCCGTTGAGGAGAGAGAAATAAGCACAATTACTAACTTCACCAAAATTGTTACATACGCTAATAAAGATACATAATATAAGTGGTTACACAATTGGATATATGGAAATAAGTAGTTATAATTGCTAAAAACTAACATTTACATAATAAAAATTAATATAGAAAAAAGGGTGCTTACTTGCGTGTCTCCGGAACCTTCTACCTTTAGAAGGCACCGGTGCCGGCAAGATAAGCTCGGTCAGCCCCAAAACGAGCATAACCATAAGATAACTATAAATATAATTAGGGCCCTGCAGTGGGCATAAACTTGCACAATGACCCTACTTGATATTATGAAGAGGAAAAATGAGTCATGCTTCATTTCATTTTCATCTCCCTTCTCCTCTATGAATGATCCCACATACTTGAAACTTTTAACTTTCTTTACAATAAATTCCTGGACCATGATACTTCTTATTTGTTCGTCTCAAGGTGCACATTTCATATACGCTGTCTTTTTTCTGCTTATTTTTAGTCCTTCAGTTTCCAAAGCTACTCTCCACCTCTCTAATTTCTATTGCACTCCCTCTCTTGTTTCTGAGCACAACACGATGTCATCAGCAAACACCATGGTCCATGGAGCCTCCTCTATCACGTCTTTGCTGATCACATCCATCACAATATAAAAAATCAGCGGACTCAGCGCTGATCCCTGGTGTCGACCAACTCGTACCTCAAATTTCTCGGTCTCTCCCATACTACTTCGCACCTTCATAGAAGCTCCCTCATACATACTGTATCTTGGATCAGTCTGACATACTTCTCAGGTACTCGCCTGTCTTTTAAACATCTCTACACATCCTGCCTTGGGACTCTATCATACGCTTTTTCTAAGTGTACAAACACTACTGTAGATGTAACTCCTTTCTTCCTTCTCCGTACCTTTCTAATAATTGTCGAAGTGCAAATACTGCATCCGTTGTTCCTCTTCCTGGCATAAAACCAAACTGCTCATCAGAGATCGCTGCTTCCTCTCTCAGTCTCGCTTCCACAATTCTTTTCCAGATCTTCATGGTATGAGATATAAGCTTTATTCCTCTGTAATTTTTACACTCTTGGATGTCTCCTTTCTGCTTGTAAATTGGTACCAATGTACTTTCCCTCCATTCCTCTGGTATCCTTTCAGTCTCAAAAACTGCAGTCCTTATCAGTAGTATGACAGCAAAATGTTAGAGTGCAATGCAATTGCAAATGTTAATCAATGTTGCAAAGTTGGAGGGGGACTGTTGCAAGATGTCATGCAACAAGGGGGAGGGGTTATGCAACAAGAGGAGGGGTTATCACCCAAGCTGCAATGAAGGGGAACTCACCCAGCAAGCTGGGGGACTCCACCTGAACTCTTTGGGGGAGAAGTTCGGACGGCCTCACCCCCCAAAGAGGTGTACCTAACCTAAGAGAGAAAGGAGGAGAGAGGAGTGTTCGCCTGGCTCCTGCCAAGCGCATACTGAGAGTTCATCCGACCGTCCGCTGTCTTGTAAGGTCCTAATCAGCCAGTTGGCTTAACGCGCTAGTTGCCTTAGAAAGCTTGTTAGAAGGCGTAAATGGCTTGTTCAGGTGTACATTATTAGGGTTGAGTTGCCAGATTGCATTATTTAATTAATTAAAGTATATATTCTCGACAGTTGGCTTTCCGCCAGTTGGCATAATCCGCCAGTTGGATTAACCAGCCAGTTGACGTAGAAGACCTGGAAGGCAGGTGTATATATTAGCTTTTCAGCTGCTAGATTGCGCTATTCAGATATATTTGACAGTTGGCTTAGAAATCCGTTAGCCGTTTTAGAAGGCAGCCATTTGGTATAAATAAATAATAATATCGTTTACCCCCAAAAGTGTTAACTAAAACACCATCACATCATTCTGTTTATTTAGAAGAATTATTTGAATCAATTTTCCGAAATATATAGAAAATATATATTCAATGAAACGATGGAATATACGCAATAAAAATTAAAAATAATATAAGAAATACGTACGAGGAATATATATATATATATATATATATATATATATATATATATAATCAAAAATAATAACAGACAAAACGATTGAGTATAATCATCAACATATTAGCAGAGGAAATATATATATAAATATACATCAAAATACTTTAAGTTCTACTGCACAAGACACTAAACTCGCACGTAATCGAGTCTACAGTCACATCATTATTGCTTTGCATTACGCGGTAAATACGACTTAACATTATTTCACCGCACAAGGTGTGCGGTCGCCTATACTCGATGTAAATGTACTTCATATCGTTCAATACTATTTTTGTGTCCACTTTACATTTGCTTGGTAAGTTTGCCTTAAACACAGCTAGAATACACTCAACAGCACGCACAAAGAGGGCATCGTTAGCCATCAAGTCATTATTAAGTGCAAGTTTATAAACACTCCTTTCTAATCGAGGGTTTTTTCTTACCGTCCAGAGCTTTTCAATCGTGAACTCTTCTTCACTCTACATAGCGGCAATTGAAATAATCTTCCAAGTCGTAACGACAGCTACTCATTATATAGAGATACAACTCTTCAGGGTGAACAGTGTAGGCGAGCTCTGCCCTGTACCGCTCAAGTCCTTTGTACCAAAGTTCGGGATATTTCGAAGAGTCTAAACATTTTAAATAAGCATCCAGTTCTAGACCATTCTCGCCTCGTCCATTTCTACATTCGATAAATCCGTCGAGCAGAGCGGTGTATGCGTATTCAAGAACCGTGTCAAAATAAATCATATCCGTAACACGAGCGTCTAATATTCTGTCGAGGATGAAACGGTTTCGCGTAGGGACAAGAACGTTATTAGCAGATGCATTCTTCCGCATCAGTCGTATATCAATACATGGCTGATCGTTATTTATACACAACGTACAAACAACGGCATAAGAGGGGGTATCACTAATCTGTTCTCTTCTTGTACCTACACCTGCAAGTATTTTATGACGGTCCTCACCACACTTCTCAACTATCACGAAGACTCTATTCATCTCCTCAACACTTAAATAAATGACGTTATGCTTGTTTGCTTGCCTACAAATCGTTTCGAGTACATAGATAATGGTTCCGGTTTCATGCCTGAACACGCGCAATGAATTCGTCACGGACACATCGTACGAGGCACTGAGAATTCTTCTCGGTTCAAGCTCTGAAATGACTATGGGCCACTGGTGGGCGGATCGGTTCAACGGCAGGAGCTAGTCACACCATAAGATGATGAAACGTGTACGGCGCTGTTCTGAGGTGAATACTTGTATCCCATTATACGGTGTAGGTGTTTTGAGAAATTTTCCAATACCTTAAGCAATATCGGTTTTAATGTTTTATCGCTCCCACTCCCCAGAACACGCACCAGACATTTTCGCTTAGGAGGAATTTTACGAACTAAACACATTTTATTCACAAACCGGTGCACTGTTTGAGAGAAACATGTTACCGTATTTTACCTTTATGTTTAACAATTGATACTCGTCTCTAAATTTTATCAAAAACTCACATAGGCCTTTAGCCACAATCTCACTGCGAACCTCGTCGTGATATATATGAATGTATTGGTGAAAGTACTTTATCGAGTCCATGATAAAAAGTTTACGTTCTCCGCCGCAGGGTACGCGTACTCGGTGTGATGCAGCATGATATAATACCGCCTGTCACACCACTCATCAACAAGACACATTATCCATACCCGCTACTTCTCTTCTACACCCGATGTTTCTTTCACCTCACGGTATATGTATACTTTTATACAGTTTAGCCCTAAACGTAGTCCATCACATCGTTTGTGCTGCGAAATCCGGCAATACTCTCGCCAGAATATCCAAACAGTGTTTGAACATCTTTGTCCCTCGTGCTATTCAATGTATCCTTAAAAGCCTCAAAGGAATGGGGGGTAGGCAGTCTTTCAGTATCCACTATATCTTCCGACTTTACCGAATACCACTTCATAAACGCCGAACACGCAATATAAAAAGTCGGCATCACTATTTTTCGTCAACGCGAGAAAATACACGTCTGAGCTCAAGGGTTTGCAGAGGTCAAATGAGCACGCAGGGATAGAGATATGCTCAAGTAGTGGCAGGAGTCACGTGGCCGATCTAACAGTGGGCGGGGCTTAGGAATGTAAACACGGCCGCACGCAAAGGAGAAAATGAAACCTTAATTGAACCAATATACGTAATAATTAAACATATCGTTAACAAGACATATGTACATATATATATATATATATATATATATATATATATATATATATACAATCAAAGGTTAAGGTGTCCAAAGGGTACGGTATCATAGGTACCGGCACTTGGTAACGTTTCCAATAGGTGTTACGGCATACCATCGTGCCCCTAAGTTCCTTCACACACCCCTGTTCCTGCGCCCGAAAATTGTGGGTCCCCACCGTCAGTTGGGGTGGCTGGTCGCCCTCATCTTCCAAGCACACTAGATCCTTCAATGAGCTAAATTTAACGATTCGTCGTTTCGCATTGTGAAGCGTGATAACCTTAGCCTTCACGATATATTTCATATCCTCCCCTACCCTCACCCGTAACCCATAGGTTTTTGGCCCTGTTGATACAAATGAGTCAGCGTATGCACCATCACCATACTCATCCTTGATCTTTTCAGTTAAATCTCCGAGGAATTCCCTAATAGCAGTCATGTATTCACCCTCCATCACTGTGAATATCACGCTATCTATGTCAGCGTACAGCACCCTCCGCCCAAGAGAGTGCAGTAGTCCCAAAGCTTGATGCGGGCGTAGGCCGTTGTGAAGCTGGCTGCAGGTATGTTTGTAACCCGTGAGGTATCTGTGGCCAGTTCGGTGATGTTTTACTTTATTATGTAAGTATTATCTACATTCACGATCTCCATAACCTCTTTATTGGGAGCGTTGGCATAATCAATGATTTCACTATCACTTTGTGCCAAATTTGCCAGTATTCTGTGCAAATTTCCCACAAACACTGTTTAGACACAACTTTGAACTAAAGCGCTTGCCAGGATTCTTAACAATTTGGGAACGGTCAAGCTGTATACCTTCTTGGGCATGGTAACGCTAATATAAGCCGTTTTTTCATCTTCGGTATTAACTCATCGCGGATATCCCGATGCTTCGACCTTATCCTTCAAAAAAGCGTTTATATATGGCTTGAAAAGGTTGGGTAGCTTCTGAAACCTCCACACCTCATGTATCTTCAATATTATGTAGCCATGGCGAACGGCTAGGTCCAGCTCAGGGCTTGTATATACGCCTCTGATCTTACGCTTGTTGGTTGTATGGTTACAATCACCGTTGTTCTCATCAGCGCACTTCACGCACAGGGGAAACATTAGCTTGTGATCTATAACGACGGGTAAGATCGGCATCCATAAATCGGGAGGGGGTAGCACGTCTACGAAAGAGAGTCAAAAGTAGAGCCCATTCAAGTTAGCTGAGAACTCCTCGATGGTTGGCATGGTGGAACCCACCAGTTTTTCAGGCGCACCTACTTGGTACGGAATGTTCTTCATCACGTAGAGATATAAAGAACAGAAGTTTTAGTAGTGGAGTTTCACGCCCTCCGTTGGCGGAAAGTATAGCTTGAATGGGTTTGTGCGCCCTCCACACAAGCTGTCACAGCATTTGAGGGTGTCCAACACCATTGAACGTTTGATGGCTCTTATTTCTTCACGGTAATGGCCATCTGTTTCTATTCGTGCATCATACTCATGCTCCCACACGATCTTGTGAGTGAACCGGGAGTCTATAAGTTGATCGATGTTACGAGTCCATGCGAAGCTGTCGGCGGGTGATCTTCCATGGAGGTCCCTGTGACGGCACACTCAGGGCGTGGGCATCCATGCCACCACCAGCAGTTAAAGGAGTACACAGTCTTCTCACCAGTGGTTGGATCCTCATTTAGGCCACCAACCCAAAAAACACAACCATTGACTTTAACGGGTACTTTCCCCGTGTTGCGGGCATGTTTTATGTATACCCCGGTCTGTTGCTGTAGGAGTATGAGCCAGTAAATAGCCTTGTGCCCATAACTGCGTGGATTGTTTCTGTGAATGACGGCTAAGGAGTCTTTAGGCATGAAGTTAGTCTTGAACACCGTAAAACATAATGAGGCGATCGTGGTTGTGATTTGCAGCGGATCGCATTTCAAACGGGCTATGTACTTCTTTCTAAAGGCCTGGAAGCATACTCTAAGCACGAGTACATCATTCACAAATAACGCTCACATTCATCAACTATATTGTATGGAATAGTTTCATTAAAACAGTTGTAGTAGCGGTCAAAACCTTCACGCTCACTATCACTCATGCTGGTGTAATTAAAGTAATGTTTGGGGGGGGGGCAGTCTTACGTAGTTTAAAGTTTCGTTAGTGATGAATGTGTAAGAGAAATACCCTTTTGAAACTTCAGCGGCTACGCCCATGACCTTGGGTAGCTTGGCTAATTTACAAGGTGTGAACAGCAGGGTGTCTTTAAACTGAACATTGCCTCTTATCTGCATTTGTATTAGTTTGTTGCCTCTTTTCAAGGGTTTGCCTGTAAATATCTCCGAAGACTCGTGTTCAAGCAACTCCTTATAAAGGAACTGTGTGTCAAATTTTGCTCCATTATAAGCAAGAATATACATTATTTTTTTACTTGTCCGCTACTTGCAATATAGGATACAGAATTGCACAGGGCTGTCGTGTGCAATCGTTTTAAAAACGTTTGTCCGTTTACCACATTTGTGACACTCATCACACTCGACATCCATGCAATCATCACAGATAGTCTGACTTACGAGTAAATGTGGAATAACCTCTTTGGTTTCAGCGTTCGTGTATGTTTCTATATCGTAGTACACGGTTAAACAAGGGCTATTTTTAGGCTTAGCATCTTTCGTATAACATACATGCTTCACTCCATCCGCCTTATATTTTTCATGACATGTAGAACAGTGAATTTCATCGCATTTATGCACAAACTTAACCCAATTATCCATCATATGAAACATGCCACATTCACAGATTCTTATTTTCTTGCAAGTTCCAATTGATTTATGGAGCTCAAAGCATTATTAAGGAAAAATGTACGTTGACACACATTACATTCCCCCTCCTCGGTTTCAACTACACAACTTTCACATTTGGGGCTTTTACACTGCTCACATACCATGTAGCACTCCTTACAATGTTTCGCTATATCTTCAGCAAACTCGAGACATCCCTTACACAAATCATAATGGCTTCCATATTTTCGACTTTTATCATAACTAGCGTAAAGAGTCCTTATATTACGGATGGGGAGATACCATGTTCCTGACAATCCTAAAATAAGTAGAGGTCTTGTACGATCTCTCACACAGCTTTTAAAAACATACACAGTCTTACGACTATCATCCATTCCAAATACAACTATACGAACATTCATTTCCTGGTCTACCCTTCTCAGCTCTTCAGGACCCATATCACACACAAACTGAAGCTTACAATCTGAAGCCAGTTGACGAGCACGCTGCACAACCGTAGGTAGCCAGATATTATACGCGATTGTATTTAGTACAGTGAATATATGAGCTAAGACTATTGCTATAAAGCCGCAACCACGATCGACTTTTATACGCTTTCTGTAAATAGCCTGAGAATTGAAATTAAGAGTATAAGATGTGGCACTATGATCCGCAACCCGGAATACTCTGTCAATAACTACCATGAAGTTGTCCATATTGAAGGCTGTACTCCTATGAAAGGCCTGCATTATACGGCCCAAGATATATTTTATGTATACAGCGGCCAAACGTCTGAACGTTATTACTACCCTAAAATCATCTACATCCCCGTCATTTGACCCGAACCTGAAGGACAACCTTGTCCGGACTTCACGTTCGTCGATGTTCTGAAAGGCAAACTCTGCAATACGTTCAACTACGCGTCGCAGTCCAACGCCGTTGCTATACATGGATCCAGGGTCAACCCTGACCATGTAACGATTTCTAGTGAGGGCAGGGGTGGTTGTAACGGTGCGTATCAACTCGAATATTATACCTTCCTCCACAGCACGAGAAGCTGTTGCTGCTGTGGAGGAAGTACCCGGAATTAAATAGGAATAAGGGGGTATATTTGAGGGAGGTACTATTGTGGGTGTTGTGTCGTAAGACGTAGAGGGTTGGGTTTCTATTACTGGGGTTCTAGCAAACTGCGCAATCCTGGCACGCTTTATACCTGCCGGGGAGGGTTCTTCATCATGCTTCCGCTTTGAATTGCCGCATGATAAAGGTATCGCTGCAGAAGTCTCATCAGCGGGGGTGGAGTCTGTAGCTACACGGTCATCGGGGTCCTCTGCAATATCGATGATGGGGGGGCTGTACATCGTCGTCATTCACGGTTCTGTGGAAGAAGAAAAACAATAATATAAGGAACAGCACTTAAATTTTGTTATATTTTGTAAATGACCCTCTTAGGGGTGTGACGTTTGCTTGCTTGCTTGCCTTCGTGCTTCTTCTGTAATAAATAATTAGAAATTGTTTGTTTGCTTGCTTCTCTGCTTTCGTGGTTCCTCTTCTTTGCATTTACTTTGATTTCGCGGAATTTTCTTTATAAAAATATAGAATAATAATATAAACGTGTATATAGATTTCTCCTGTACAATTATTTAAGAATATATATATATATATATATATATATATATATATATATATATATATATATCGTTTAATGTGCGTATTATTATTTTTGCTTGTATACTTATTTTCTATGTCATTTGTTTTTTCATTCAATGTCTGTTATTGGATTAATGCACAATATAAAGAGTCCCGTGTATTTCTTTTATTGTTAATTTTTTATTAAATAATTGGGAATCGTTTTGCGTCTAAATAAACAAAAATAAAATATTGGTGTTTTATTTAATTCTTTCGCTAAGCCAATTAAGTAGAACATCTCCCTCGCTCTTGCCTTTAATAAATAAATAATTAAATAAGTGGTAATCCCTCTAAGCATTGAGAGCATCTCTCTTGCCTTTAATATATAAATAATTAAAATATAGAGTGGTAAATGGCAACCCCTCTCAACATTGAGATTTGTTGTGCGCAACCCCTTCATTTATGTGATGCACACCCTTTTCCGATTGACGCGGTTTCCCTCGGCTTACTTGAAGCCCACTTTGAATTTCAAACTTTCACTGTTAATTTACCCTCAGCTTACAAGAGAGGCCTATTGCAAGGTAGTATAAAAACGACACACTCCCTCTTATAAAGTTTATTTAATTTTACTCCAGTTAAGACATAAATTGAAAGAAATATACGGATGTGCAATTACAATTTAAAAAAAAAAATCAAATTCTTAATTTAAGGAAAATGTTTGCAAGTATTTAAGTCTCAAAAAACATTTATACAGAGGGTTTTTTTGCGTGTAACTTGAAAAACAACACTAAGTTCAAATTTCGTAATCTAAGGAGGCGTTTAAAAATTGGTTTACTTACAAATATTTAGGAAATTTACGCTCAACAGTTCTGCGCGAGTTCCGCAGATTTTTATAATAAAAAAAGTCCGTCAAATAAATTAGATTTCTTCTCACAATAACTGAATAGTCATGCACTAACTTCCCGGGTTTCAACAGGAACCAACTTCAACCAACTTCGGTCGCTAACAATAAAGCTCGTACATTCACATAAACAAAGGAAATTCAAATTTTAAGTACAACGTGAAACAGTTTTAACTCAATTTAGAAATTTTCAATCACGCCAGAGAGCCTAAAGATTCATTCTTTACAAGCCACTTTATTTTTACAGGACCGAACTACAACTAACTTAGAAATCTAAGTTACACCTTAAAATTTCAAGGACTCCGCCTTACAATATTCTGAGTGACCTATCAAAAACATTTTCATTACATAAGGTCGTCCCTACGAAAGCTTTCATCCATACATATGGAAAGAAGGAGCTTTTCTTTTCCCTCACTGGGTGTTCCAAGAATCATTGTCCTTTGATTGGACATTGACATTCCCTTCCAAAAACAAAGCTCCTCCTTTTCCGTAAAATCAACTTAAAATAAAGTTAATTCTTCGAATCCACTTGGCTTCTCAAATTTATGACAAACGTCATGGTCCAATTTAACAAGTGGATTCGAAGTCTGTTTTCCAAAAGTTTAACTAAGAAGCGAAGAGAAAACAAACCATTTTACATCTGAACTCGGGCAGCTTGTTTTCCCTTCTCTTTGAAGCTAGGGCCGCTCCTCGACCCTACCATAAATCGTTACCGCGAGGCTGTCTTGGGTTATATTCTTACCGTGAGAATACAAAAATAAAAATCGAACGAACGTTCAACAATCTGAAACATTTTTATTTTTAACCCTGTAACAAGAAACCTATTGATATTCTTCAATACCCATACTCTAAACTACCTTGCTTTAGAGATTTAAACAACAAAATCCTAAAACTAAAATTTCTGCTCCTATTCTCGTAAGAGATTTCGGTACGCAAATTTGCCGTCACAACAGATTATCTCTGTCTTGCATTTAATATATAAATAAATAATTAAAATAGTGGTATCTGACAACCCCCTTCCATATAATTAAGATAAATAGTGGTATCTGGCAACTTATCTATATATAAATAAATAATTAAAATAATGGTATCTGACAATCCCTCCATATATAAATAAATAGTGGTATCTGGCAACTCCCGACCCTCTATATAGCAGATGCTCATTCCTTGAATTCGCATAATGCGTCTGGCTGCGGCCAGGCGAACGTATGATCTCTCTCTCTCTCTCTCTCTCTCTCTCCTTCTTAGGTTAATACTTACCTTCTTAGGCTAGGATACACCTTTGTGGGATGAGGCCGCCCCACTTTCTACCCCAAAGACTCTCCTCCTTTCTCTCTCTTAGGTAAGGTATACCCCTTTGGGGAGTGAGGCCGTCCCAATTTCTCCCCCAAAGCTCTCTCCCTTCATGCAACATGGGGGATACCCACCCAAGTTTTGCATACCCCCTCCCCTTTCTGGAAAACCCCCTCCCGTTTGCAACATCCCCCAATTTGAAGCATTCCCCTCCCCCTTCGCAACATTGATCGACATTTGCAACATTGCATTTGCGCGCTACACTTTTGCGCCCATACTACTAAGTGATTTAGGGCTAACATAAATAAATGATAAATGACAATTTAATGACTCAATCAAAATGGCTTGGCGACCCATGGTTTAAGAACCACTGGTGTAACTCATGTAGCACTTGAATATGGTAACTTTTCTTTTTTAATGTTGATTTTAAAATCCTTAGAAGTTCTTTTTGGTATGCTCAGTCTGTGCGAGTTGGTATTCTAGGATTTGTTTCAAAGGCATCTCTTACCAATTTCTCATTTTCTTGAGAGGTACCTGGACGTCCAGAGCTTGCTTTGTCTCTAGGTCCTTGTTTGTGAAATCTTCTTTCAATTTTTCTCGAATTTTTTTTGCATTCTTCCCTTGGATACGTTTTTGTACATCCATCATCATCTATGGCCTGTAGAAAATAAAATAGAAATATCATTACTTCAGCAAAATAGATAGGGACTTTTGGACCACCCTGTATATTGATCAAGACGGTGGCAAACATATCGCAAAATTATTTTAATGGCCCAAATTTCATATGGTAACTATGGAGACAAATATTTACATTTATCCTTGTTATTGCTTTGTGAGGATTTTCAAGAAACTCGCTTTATTTTGTTTTAAATTATGCACTTAAAGTTGTTAGATCTTAGTCATCGTCCCTTTTTGTCATTTTAATTGTTGCTAATTGCAATTTTTGTTTCAATTTTTACCTTGATTGTGGTTTTAATTATTTTATATTCACATTATTTTGGATTCCTACTCAGGGTGACAAATGATTTGTCGAAACGTTTGGACCACTGAAATAAACGTGAGAAATGAATGTTCACCACTGTCATGATTTTTTATTTATATGTAAATCTATTCGAAAAGTAAATCAATAACTAGGATATATATATATATATATATATTATATATATATATATATATATATATATATATATGTATATATGATGTAAACCCACAAGGAAAAATAAAAATTTACAGTTACATTATTATAATACCTATTCTTGGCTTTCCTAAGGCACTAAATTATGTTATCCTATTTCATTTTTAGATAACTGCTTAGGAAAGCCAAGAATAGGTATTTTAATAATGTAACTGCAAAGGAATTTGAGTGTATAAATGTTCTTGGCCTACCTTACCATGTTAATTTTCAATATCTTCCGACTTTACTTAAAGCAATTGGCATCAATGTAGTCTTTACGTATAATAATACTGTTAAATCACGCCTAATAAAGAATAGCCCGGATAATGTTGTTGGTTGTGTGTATTTGGTCGGGTGTACACAATGTAAGGTAACTCAGTATATAAGGCCAAACGGGTAAAACATTAGATATTAGGGTAAAACAGCATAAATATGCGTGTAGAGGAGCAAATAATTCTAATGCAATGTTTAACTATATGTATAGATGTAATCATAGCATCAAGTGGGATAGTTCTAAAGCGCTCGTTAAAAACAAATATTATAGAAAGAAATATTCTAGAATGTGCATTTATTCATTTTAAAAATAATTTCAATAACAGTGCGGGAATGTATAAAATTGACAATATCCTGTTTAAATTCCTTCTGCCTCTCATTAAGTCTTGTTAAGTCTTGTTAATTTCGTCCCGCTGTATATATTTTGGGCATCTCGCCTGCTCCCTTCATTCCCTGACGAGGTGTACTTCTGAATACACGAAAGACCTTGGAATCATTTTTCTTTTTCTTTGTGGGTTTACATCATTCATTCATTTCACAATTAAAAAACACCTTAGACCTACACTTTAACGTGGACTCCGAACCACGTCCCACCAGCAGCCCAGCGTCAGAAGAGGAGATAAAATTTTCTAAAATGGTTCGTTAGAAACGATCGAAATCACTATTATTCGTCATTGAAAAGGTATTATCAAAATTAAAGGAAATAAATATGATTACTTAATTATTAAAATACAAATCCATTTGCGAAATAATCTTAAATGTTTTAATAATTATGCTTCAGTTCTATTTCATCTCAAGATTTTAGAATTAGACGCAGTGTTGCTGCAGAGTTTAGACTAAAGCATATATATATATATATATATATATATATATATATATATATATATATATATATATATATTATATATATATAGTTTAGTTGAGAGGTTCAGACTTTAGGTAATTATGAAGATTGGAAGAAACCATGATACTCGTAATTCCCTGAAATTTTATTTGCATTTTTGTTTTATTTATTCGAAGAAAAAAAACAAAATTGACCAACATAGAGAATTATAAAACAAATTAATTCTGTTTTAAATTTCGTATGTATATTATTTTAAGCGATCGATGAAAAGACTTTCGTTATAATATAACACGCATCTAATCATTCAAATTGGGCCACGAGAGGATTCGAGGGCCATTCTTACCCTCTAAATTTGGTACTTTAGGACGATTGATTCCCACTTAATGTCATTCCCATTTCCATTCGTGGTCTGCGAGTGAGAATGCGCAAAGTGAGAAATTCACATTTGAGAAGAGTTTCTTGATTTGAGAAAGAATGTCACTCCCATTCACCTTCGCGGTAAAGTCGCCAAATGAGAATAGCTAGTATTTCCAAACCTAATTGAAATGGGAATGACATTAATTGGGGTGATACCTTTTAAAACTATTTTAAGTAATACCTGCATTAATTTTGTCTAATTATACGTTGTACATCTCTTGTATTTTAAATGTTTTATATACGAGTATATACAAAAAAAAAGTAATGACACTCGTAAACATGTATTTATTGTTGGAAAAAATTAAGATGGGATTGTTAAACTTAACATAAATGTTCCTTTATCAATCCTCAATGTGACCCCCTTCTTCTTGAATATATTTGGTTAAATGCAGATCCACTCATCGATGTATCTGTCAATATATCGCTAAGACACCTGATTCCAGTCATCCAACACTTTAAGGCGTAACTCGTTAACATTACGAATATTTTCACCTGGTGTATAAACTTTTGATTTTAAAGCTTTCCAAATGCCATAATCGAGCGGCGTAAGATCTGAACTATTGGGAGGCCACATGTTCGGCTCAATGAAATTGGGTGTTTCTCATTCCAGATACGCGATTGTACGCTTCGCCCTGTGTGCAGGTGCTCCATCTTGTTGGGAAATGAAATTACAGTATTTCCACTAATCTGACGAATATCATCCAAATACTGTGGAAGGACCTGTGTACAATAATATTCTGCATTGATTTTGGTTTGTGGCTGAATCACAACAATTCTTGTTTTGCCTAATTTTGAGACGCAAGCTCCTAACATAATGCTAGGCGAAAAGTTAGATGTTTCCTTTATTAACCGCTCGGGTGCAACATCACGTTTTCTTGCAAAATTTCCGTATACTTGATCGTTTTGTTGGTTAATCGGTGGTACAATGTGAAATAATTTCTCATCAGAGAACCACAATCTTCTAACTGAGGTACCCTGGAATCTGTTTATTAAGCTTTGCGCACATGTCATCCGCCTAACCTTATTGGCATCGGTTAGACTTTGCCCTGATATATGTTTATAAGCTCTTAAACCAAAATCGTGTTTCACAATATTTCAAACAACACTACTGCGACTTATACCTGTTTCTTTTTCGATTTCCCTCGGTGAAATGTGCGTTCCTGGTTTACCTTCCTGACTTAAGATATAACCTTCCACTAAGTCACTATTTGCCTGAGTTCTTGCACTTCTGAGACGACCACTTCCATCACATCTCTTAATATATCCAGTTTCCTCAACCTTTCTAATGATATACTGAACTCCTGATTCAGTCCACGGTTTATTTTGGAACATTTGTATCATTCTCCGGGCGCCCAGACCTTGGCCATTTCTTAAATTCTTTATAAGCATTTCGTCTTCTTAACTGTATTGAGACATTTTTACACTTATTTTAGGGGATCTTAGTTATATTTTACTTTCTGAAATCTGAAATAATAAAGAAAAATAGAAGTAAATATTACTGCAATCGTATAAAAAGGTATATTTAAAAGTGTGAAAATTTTAAGTTTATTGGATCATTATCATCTGCAAAAACAGTTTGCAAAACTTCGCCATCATTTTTTTTTGCCCACTCTGTATATACACATATAGAGCAGGCTGGGGTCACATACGTATTTCTATTAAACTACGTAATTTTCCGTATTTGTATGTATATTTGAGAATCTTGAAGGATGTGTATTTGTATTTTAGTTGTATTTGATCGTTGTTGTTGTTGTTGTTGTTGTTGGTTAGCCGATCAGCCTACCCTGATTGAGCAAGCCGGTGGGCAAGCAGGTAACCGATCGCCCTCTCCGGAGTGGACCAGAGGTTTAGCGCACTAGTGATGTTGTGTTGTGTTCTATTTTGTGATCGTTGTATTTACTATATTTCCTCAAATGCATGTCAAATACAACACCTCAGCGAGTCAGTAGGTTGTGCCAGGAGAACAGGTTGGGACCTGAGAGAGAGAGAGAGAGAGAGAGAGAGTTACAAGGACAGAAAGAAGCCTCAAAGATCTTCCGGTCCACTCTGGGAGGTTCTTGTTATGAAACAAGTTAATTTTTCTTTCAACTATTCTAGCAGTAGGAGAAAACCGGATAGAGAAGTATAAAGCTCTCTCCCCACCCTCCGCCCCCTCCCTGCCTGAGCCAAGTACGGAAAAAGGTTGAAGAAAATCCCTTGACCCTGGAAAAGTAGCTAAGGAAATTTTACAGGAAAGTGAATATATAAAAAGCTCTATAATTAGCAGGCCCACAGAGACACCGTGCAAGCGAACTCCTGCAGAGTTACGTTGTTTTAGTCTTAAACCATGAAAGTATTCAGTACTTTGTCTAACCTATTTTTAAACACATTTACACTTTGGCTGGAAACAAACTCTGAGGGGAAGTTGGTTCCTGATATTAACTATTTTATAGGAAAAGAAATTGCGCAGACAGAGGTCCTAAATGTCTTTAGTTCCAGTTTAATCCCATTATTTCTTGTGGGATTGGCATTAAGTGAGAATAAGTTTCTGTAATCTACCCTGTCTATTCCATTGAGCATCTTCAAGACTTGAATAAGCTGACCGCGCAACCTCCTCGTCTCTAAGGTAAACAGATTTAGGCGCTCCAATCTCCGTTGGTAGTTTTGGATTCTCATTGAAAGGATCAATTTTGTAGCCCTTGCTCATACCCTGTCTAACCTTTCTATATCTTTAGTAGAATGGGCGCAAAATGGGAGAGTGCACGAATGTTGCAATACAATTGCAAATGTCGATCAATGTTGCAATATGTTGCAAAGGGGGTTGGGTGTGCAATACAGGGGGGTAGGGGTATGCAATGCATGGGGTTGGGGGTTATACAATGAAGGGAAGGGGGTTATGCAACATCAATGTTGCAAGGCTTATGCAACATCAATGCTACAAAAGAGGGGTAGGGTTATGCAACAACTCAATGCTGCCAAGGGGAAGAGGAGAGGGAGCTTCGGGGGTAGAAGGGAGGCTGACCTCCTCCCAAAGGGGTAGCCTTAAACTAAGAGAGGAAGAGAAAGGAGAAGGAGGTCTTTGGGGGAGAAGGTGGGATGTCCTCACCCCCCAAAGGGAAACCTAACCTAAGCCTTAACCTAAGGAGGAAGGAGGTGTTCGCCTGGCTGGAGCCAGACGCATTATGAGCATCCAGGGGCCAAGCAGTTGTTATATAGAGGGTCGTGAGTTGCCAGATACCACTTATTTATATATGGAGGGGGTTACCAGATACCACCATTTATTTTAATTGTTCAGGTATACCTTATTAGGGTGAGTTGCTAGAGAGCGCCATTTATTTTAATTTTTATATAGATGAGTTGCCAAATAGTGTTTTTCAATTGTTCAGGTATACCTTATTATGTTGAGTTGCCACGTTACGCTATTTATTTTAACTTATTTAGACGAGTTTCCACTTATTTATTTATTTATTAAAGGCAAGACCGACTTTCTCCTTAAAGTTGTTCAGCAAAAGAACTAATTATTTAAACGTCGTTCAACTTAATATTAATAAGAGAAGAAATACACTAGACAATTGGCTTAGCAAAAGAAATCATTCCAATAACATATTCTCTAAGAATAATATTCAATTTATCTATAATTCAAAAGATATGAATCGCTTTCATTTATTCTAAAGCCAAACAGAGAGTGTCTATCTACTTTTGTCGGGGAGAAAGCGTGTAACACTCGGAGGCTACCTAAAAGGCGAGAATGGAATGTAGGTCAAACCATTTCTCGTCTCCAAAACTGGTTTTCGCCACACTTCACTTCAAATATTGTTTCGATCATCATTATTATTATTATAATGAAGTTAAAAAATGAACTTAAACAAATACATAAGCATTACGTGATTGTTTTCCAAATTATTTATTGGCTAAATTATCCCATTGACTAAATAATGAGTTTCCTTATCATATTTCCATATGCAACAACAATATATATATATATATATGGTGGTGCAAATTACAGTAGTAACAATAATAGCTAACTCGGCTTTCCTTCTCACCGAATTCTTTATACTGACAATGGTCAAGCTTTTCACTCCGCCTTAGACCTTCAGTTTAACGTGGAATCCGAACTACGCTCCAGCACTGGCGGGGTGAAATTACAATGTTTCGCCCGGACTCGATCTCTCAACCAGCACCCTAGCGTCTTAACCACTAGGAAACATAGGGCGCCCATTTATGTACTAACCCAAGCAGACATTCATTTTCATGAGCTAAACACAATTTAATCACACTCCTACTCGAGAATTGGCAAGTAGAAAGTCAAACTGAATACATTAATAAAAGTTGAGGGTCAAATAGTATGGCAGAGACTGTAAAAGGCAATTAACACACACACACACACACATATATATATATATATATATATATATATATATATATATATATATATATATAACCAAATCCACAAGTCAGAAATCTTGAGAAAGCTGAGAATAGGATGACCGCAAAAAATAATAATGCACAAAAACATTCTGCTTGTAGAGATCTTCTAGATTTCTTATTTTCTAATGATCTTTGTGTCATCGGATGTTACTGTGCTGTCTCTGGTAATGAGCTATGTCAGGATTATGAAGAGTAGCGGTGCTAATTTTGTTTCCTGTGGTACTGAGTTGAGCAGTTCTGATGAAGATATTCTTGTAACGATTTGCAGCCGCTCAAGTTGTCCATCTCCCTATTCAAAATGGGAAAAATTGAGGATCAAATAGTATGACCGCAAAAAATAATAATGTAAAATACTGTCGTGATAGAGATGGCAAATGTTGATCAATGTTGCAAAAAGGTGAGGGATATTGCATAAAGGGTGGGTTCTAAAATGGGAAAATCGAGAAAAGTATGGGCGCAAATGCAAATATTGTCGTGGTAGAGACTGCAAGGGGTAATACACGATGTGAGCATTAATTCTATGGAGCGAAGATAAAGACACCATTAGTCGACCAATCAGGACGTTCAAAGCATGGGCCCATAATATAGGTGTTACGATTGGTACACAATTTTATCATAGGCCCGCCCAGTTACATTGACAACCAACCATTAAACTTACGAACCGCCTATTAGTCTTTTGGGGTGGGGCTTGGGGATCATGCATATAAAAGGAAATATTTTCAGCTGGGAGTCACAGTAGTTATTTTCACCAGTGAATAAACATTCCCTCCGTCATGAATCAAGAACTTTACAGTTTACCTGATTTATATCAAGATGGTGACATTGTATCGTTGTCCACAATTAATCTTTTTAACGCGGCTGACCGGGATGGATTATTTCCGACGCAACCCGTTGATGGTATTTGCAATGACACTCCTTACGATCTGACGCAAGGAACTGCCGTAGAAATGTAAGTGCCTGTAATTTTATTTTTTGTAGCCAATTATTCGCAAACTTATTTAATTGCCTGACAGAAAGAGCACTGTTCTGGATTATTTCATCATATACCTTTGGTTAGCTTCCGCCAGAATTGTTCATTCTGACGAACGTTAAGCTTTTCACTCCACCTTAGACCTACAGTTTAACGTGGAATCCGAACCACGCCCCATCAGCAGCCCAGCGTCTTAACTACTAGGCCACCTAGTGTACCCATTTATTTACCAACCACTTTCTTTATTGTGTGGAAGGATGAACAGCTGGGTTTTGCTGCGCGCTGGCTGCCGTCGGGTCTCGAACCCGGGGCCGATGGATTCGTAGTCAGCGACGCTAACCACTACACCACCAAGGCGCATATATTGGAGGGTTGTAGTAATTCATCTCATCACATTAAAAATGCTTCATTTAGGTATCTCCAATTATAGATTAGTTTGCAATTATGCTAAAATCCTGTTTTGATTCATTGAATTTTTTTATAGCAATCTTTTGCATGTTTTAAATAATTTTAGAAATTCAAATGTTATTCGGAATTATCTCTTAAAAGAACTTCTCTGAGCGGTTCAAAGATATCTTCACATTGTAATACTCTTACTATATGTATACTCTGCATATGTTTTGGGTTTTTATTAAAAAAAATTCAGTATGAACTAATGAATTATTCTTTCTCCTTTAAGATCCGATGAGGATTTGACACGTGTTATACAATCTTTTCGTTTTGAAGAAACCAATGTCGTGGACCTGAATACGGAGGTAGAAGATTTACCGAGCAGTCAACCCAACGATTGTGACATCATTAACGAAATAATGTAAGTATTTTCTTGTTTCAATCTATTTTTGGGGTAAGAAGACAATGCATTTTCAACAATTTATTAAATGAAAGAAATCATGTTTTTAGTACAATAAAAATCTTAAACGACAGAATATACAAACTAACATTATTGGTTACAAATATATATATATATATATACACGAAAAAAACATCATACTATAAAACGAGTACGCACAATCGGAAACGGCGTTTTATCTCTCTGCATACCATTTCGTCGTTTCGTTGAGTGTGACACGGGTCGAATAATTTTAAAAAATTTATGGTCTTTACCACGTGACATGTGCATGAGAAATGAAAAGCAGTACATCCCACACGTATTACGAAAATATCCATGTAGCCGGAAGGGATTCCATACAACTTCTGGGATATGCAACTGATCGAGAAATTTTACAATAACAGGGGTCACTCCACGGTTGAGTGCCAAGTGAATCAAAATTACACATGCGATCCCTATTTTTAAAATAGATTGCAAACCAATGACAATGAATCGCTTCATTACCAATGACATCTGTGTTCACAATAAGACTACCGCAATCACTCCTAGTCGGCAATTTTAATGTTTCATTCTTCGCAAACACACCGATAAATTTGAAACGTGTGATTCGTTCACTATTCATTACTCTCTGAAGTGTATTTGCATCCATTTTAAAAGTCAGTGATAACGCCCCTAAATCTGTCTACTTCTATTAGGGCTTGTGACTCGATATATACTAGTACAGTAATGCGTCTAACTGCTTGGCGAATTCCAATGTGACTGAGATGTTTCCACTCTGTTGTGGACTTAATTGTGTATTTACGCTAGCAGATAAGTCAGGTGTGATGTCAAACGGATAAAGGTTAAATTGATCAATGAATTCTTTCTGCGTTAACCCAATCCCGAGCTCATTACAATCACCTGCAATATGGGCCAGATTACTATATGCTCTCACGAAAAGCGGTAACACAGCTTCTGATGAATAGTTCATATTCAATGTTCCTCCCAACGCAACGCCATTAATGTATAGTTATATTTTTAAGGCCGAAATTCTCGAATTTAAAGGCATTCTTTTTATATTTTCCATTCACCGAATTGTGTTCCTGCATTCCAATTAATATCCTTTTACGTAGATTTCCCAGTGCTATGTTTTTTCTGTTTCAATGCCAACCCTGCTGGCACCGTGTATAGTTTGATTTGTACTCTGTTAATTGGGTATTTTACTGTGGTGTGCAGTAAATTTTTCTCAATTTCTATTTGTTTTGGTGAACTTAATTTCACTCGCCGTACGCGACGATATGTCTCCATAATGTGAACCACAACGGGTTTTGCTCCCTCTTCTTGATCAGCATCCAGATTTAAACAGATCTCAGGATTTGTGCGAGTGAGCTTTATTTTCATATCCACCCCATTCACAAGCAACTTCTCCTGGAATGTGAAATCTGTATGCAGGCGTCTAAAACACTCGTATATCTTCTTTTTAGAATTTTTAAATTTGTCCTTTATAATACTTGCGTCTTTAGCTTGATAATATCCCTCAGCACTTAAAAAGGATCCTTCGCTTCTGTGAAAAAGTTGAGAACATTTCCCTGATAGGTTCAAGGTGATAGTACCCCGTGCCTGCCGATATGTTGATCTGATTTAAATATACGTCACACTGGTTGAATATGGAGTATAGAAAGTTTGTTTCAGGGTATACAGCATATTTGTCATCGCAGTCGGTTCCATCAGAATGGGCTATACGTAGTTTAGCGTATGTATGCACACAGCTTGGATCAAAAAAGTAAGGGTCTGAGCTGGGTATCATGAATTCTATAGGGGCACGCGGGGAACTAATTGTGTTTAAAGGGTCAATTGTAATAAAGTCACTGTGTTCAATAGAAACTTGAGTTGGGGGCATGTAAAAGAGGGACAGCTCCGAATTACAACATTGTGAACTACACGGATCGATGAAGCGTGCCATGACGAGTTAGAAATAGTGCCTCCTCTCTCGACAAGTAGTAAACAAACTATGATTCATGAGATCAATGTCCTTAGCTTATATCACTCAAAAAAAATGGCCAACCATAGGCTTTATTCGCTTAGAACACTGCTTTTTTGATATCCTTTTACGTTTAATGCTACGTGATGGTAATCCCTTCTTCCGGACAGTCCTCTTCTTCCCACCACAACGCATTTTTCTCTTTGCATCTTTGACAATTTCGTCCCGTGTACGGTCTGAGTGTTTTTTTAGAGCTTCTTTAGGTTTAGCCCCAGCCAATATGTCTTCTATAGTGATAAGACCTGATTGTAGCGCTTTCCTTCCGAGGTATCTGGCACCCCCTCTTCAGCAAAGGGAGAGCCGTACGTAGTCTGGTTGAAAAAATGGATCCAAGTCCACTACCACGCTGGTATCTCACGGTGAAAGGCTTTCTGTCCATTATAACTCAGTGCGTCGAAAGTGCAGCTTCACTGTTAAGCTCCCATCACCGAAAGGGAAATTTTTTCCCTCAATCTTTCTTATATATATTGAGAGATTGGTTATTAGATTAGTTGCGACATTCACATAATGGGGTCTGTCATATGTAATACTCAAACTCCTTCCTCTATGGTTGGGAATGTGAGCAATGCGAAGCAGGCGTGCCTGGGTATCCCCAACAAACTGATGCTCTACTATATTGATGTAAATATAGCACATGTCTAGGGGGTGTATAGCCAGCAACCAATTTCTCCAATTTCATCTGATACATTAGGCTGGACAATAGGGTCGATCGATTTTACATTTTTTCGATTTCCATATTCTAATAGAGACAAATACTTGCGCATGCATGAGAAAATAGCCTCTGCAAAATCTTAGCTTAATAGGTAATCATCTTCTGTCCCCGGCAGAGCGATGAATATCATATTTTAGTAGTCAAAAACGTATTTTTCTTATAATTTTTAAAATATTTCAATATGCATCAAAATTATTCCTAATAATATAAAGTCGATGAAAAAGACCTCATATGATCGTTTTTCCAAGCGCGTTGTCCTACGTTAATATCTTTTGCCCCCGGCAACAACGTCAAATGTTGAAAAAATAGGTAATTTATATACATATTTTCAGATCGGCTCTTTGTCTTAAATAATGCATTTATATATTTCCCATAGCATTTATATCGTTGCTTAGGCATGAAATAACACACACGCAAAATTTTATGACTCTAGGCTAGGGTTTAAAGGTCATCTCTGGTGAGTGCTGCCAGCAGCAGCTGCCACTGACGCGCCAGTCGAAAGGGTGGAGCCATTCGTATGATTGAAATGAAACTACAAAGGCCAGTTCAGTGGATCATATGCCTATTACACGGTAATGAATTATCACTGCGACACCTCATTCAAGACTTGGACGGCAAAACAACTGGGCCAATGGGCTTTACTGGACCAGTTGGAAAACAACTGAACGACTGCGAAAAACTTCCAATTACAGAATTCGATGCCATTCCATCTCCCGACATTGACATAGATGATGCCGAGTTGAGCACTGACCAAAAATATTGTTAGGCATCTACAGAGCAGTGTCGAGCGGTAGCTGCTCTTCAGCTCTCGCGGCTCGAAATCCAGGTAAGATGGCGCATTCCAGGTGGCTGACAACAGCAAATAGATTTCTGCGCCTCTATGTTTCAACCAGTGAACCCTCCAGCACCTTCAACGAAATTGTGCGATTCATTATGACAGTTTACGCACCAATTTGGTTTAAGATAAAGAAAAACTCCAGTTTCACTGAGGGCGCAAAACATTTTTTCGAAATGATGCGTCTCTCTCAGACCATGCCTCAAAGATCTAAGACAATCGCCAACAAAGTCCTCCGTAGAAATTCTTTCTTTGCTCACCAGAAAATTTTGATCTCCATGCTACATGCCGATGAGCAACACATAAGAGAATTGGGATGGAGAAGAATATTAAAAGCACGATCAAAACAATCACCAGCGGGGGAAATTCGAGCCTTCGCCATGCCTGAGCTGCTCTACGATAGTCAAAACTATTACGAAATGATCAACTGGCAAACGGCTGAGGTGACCGAACCCCCGTTACAAAAACAATACCTGATACCCGAATAAAAGAGTTTGTTGAGACGGGAGACCAGCCTGATGGACTGATCCCACTATTCCCTTGTCATACTCAAGCGGTCGAGAGACTCATTAAATTAGTAACCGAAGCCTCTGCCAGTGTAAGTGGAATAGAAGAGAAGGACGGATTCATCCGCTCCCGTCTTCACTCCCGAACAAAAATTCCACGATTTGATTCTAAGAAAGATTACCGTATGTAAAGCGACATGCAGCCAAAGGAAGGGTGGTTGGGGCTGGATAGGGTGGAACTCGACGTACAGCCACCTCCTCGTGGTGAGTTCTGGGTTGCTAATTATATAAAATTAGCAAGCGAGGAGCTGTACTTAGTACTTATCGTACTTATAACATCGCATTAACGTAATTATAATCCACATTTAGACTTTTCTCGGGGACAGAAGATATTACTCTAGAGTCATAAAATTTTGCGTGTGTGTTATTTCATGCCTAAGCAACGATATAAATGCTATGGGAAATATATAAATGCATTATTTAAGACAAAGAGCCGATCTGAAAATATGTATATAAATTACCTATTTTTTCAACATTTGACGTTGTTGCCGGGGGCAAAAGATATTAACGTAGGACAACGCGCTTGGAAAAACGATCATATGAGGTCTTTTTCATCGACTTTATAGTTATTAGGAATAATTTTGATGCATATTGAAATATTTTAAAAATTATAAGAAAAATACGTTTTTGACTACTAAAATATGATATTCATCGCTCTGCCGGGGGCAGAAGATGATTACCTATTAAGCTAATATTTTGCAGAGGCTATGTTCTCATGCATGCGCAAGTTTTTGTCTCTATTAGAATATGGAAATCGAAAGAAATGTAAAATCGATCGACCCTACTGGACAAGTCATGTTGTACCTCGTGAAATGTGTCTCTTTGGAAGGCTGATCGATATCGCCCCTTGGTCATAATTTTGAACACACTTTGGTCTTTAATATTTTTGTTAGCCTTTGATTTTAGGATAAGAGTACGTGCAGGGTTTCCTTTGTTTACGATTTCGTATACGAAATCAGTCGTAAGATTTGTGTTTTTAAAATTACGTTTAAGTCTCTCACAACATCCTCAGCCGAACCGTAATGGCCCGAACCTAGTGTTACTTCTGTACTGTAATACCGGGCAACGTCATTCCAGGCGATACGTATAGTTTCATTAACAAGTTACCCCGGCTTTTTCATACTTATCAATGTCTCTAAGAATGAATCGTAAAAACGGTATCTTTATAATCAGTATTTAAAAAGAGGGTGTCCAGCTGAATTTCACATATCCCCACCTCATACGAATCACGACCCAATTCAATGGGTCCATGGAGTTCTGTTACAAAGTTGGCTAGTGTTGTTAGGGTGTACAGAGGGACGAGGAGGACGGGAGTGTGACGTAGAAATGGTTAGGAGCCATGTTGCATACTATTTAAGCTTCATTATTGCATCAGCTTTTATATAGGTGTTGAAGCTTTCTGGTACCCTAGCCATTTCACCAGGTACATTTTTCTCTTTCCTGAACCTTTGCTTCCTAAAATTTTCTCAATTTTAAACACACTTTTTCCTAAATTAAATGCCACTTTTGCAACTCCTCGCGGTAAAAGCCTCCTGCGATTTCTTCCCCATTCAAATCTTCAACGTAATACATCATTATCTCACCTTTAGGTCTCATACCCTAACTTTAAAATCTCACGTGTCCATCCTTGCTCAAATCCCTTCGCGAATTTATTTCCCGAACGCGACAGCTTACATATCATTGATTTTGAAACGCGCAGTGTGGTGGTGGTGTTCCATCTCTTCTCACCTCTGGGCGCGTACCTCTTTCTAAAACTTGTTAGGTGTTGTCCCAATCGTGCGATGGTGTGAGCGGTTGTAGGATGAGGCCAATGATTCCAGAATGTCTAGAAATCTGTATGTGTTTTATGTGTAAAATAGCGTGCATGCGTTCCTTTATGGTACGTTGAACTCTTTCAGCTAAAGAAGCCTTATGTATAGAATTGGTAGTGTATAGCTGATATTAAACTCTGTCAACATGTTCTGAAAAGCACGGCCTATAAATTCCTTCCCCATATCCGTACAAAAATAGCCAGGAACCCTGTTTTCTTTTAACATCAGCGTTTTGGTGGCTTTAGCAACTGTTTCAGGTGATTTATTTTTCAGAGGAATTAGCCACAGATATCTAGAGAATACATCTATTATGAATAGAATGTAGCGGTAACCATCGTTATACACAGAATATCTTTGCATGTCTGTTAAATCTGCTTGCCAAATAGAGTCAATCGAAGCAGCTGTTGTCTTGGCTGTTTTAAACCTTTTTCTCACAGGCTTATGAAGTGTATAAGCGTCCTGCTCCCGCAAAAATCTCTCAACATCTTTTTTTCCTACTCGTAAACACTTCTGTACAGTCTATCTACGCCTCCGTAGGAGGCTGGGTTAGAAATGTCATAATAACGTCTTTTAATATTAGCCATTTGCGTATTTTAGAGGCACGTGGTAGGGTTGACCGTTGTTTAACCTCTTCTTTCTCCTCTTCAGAGGTGTTACCGCCGGGGTGATGGCGTCTTCAATTGTGTCACGTGCGACGCATGTTCCAAGTCTTTTAACCTGTTCAGATTTCCTTATCATTGTTTTGGGGACATTTATTTGTTGTAGTCTTGCTTTAATATGCTTCCATCCTGATGGTGAGGCCTATCCCACTTTCTCACCAGATCATGGACGATGTCTACGATATTCGATCCCTGTACCTTTGCTCCTTCCACAATGATCTCACCTGTATCGGTCCATTGTATGGCGGGGTCCTCATTCAATAGATTATAAAGACTTAAACCTTTATTCCTCAATGTATGTGGGAGGGTGCTTTTTAATACATGCTCGATATGTTGTGTGGCCGACCCATTAATCTTTGGTTGGTCAGCTCTATCGTCGGACACAGGTCCTATGTCACCATGTCCATCGTTCCCGTGCTGTGCCTAATAACCACGGGAATCTCTGTCGGGTTCTTATAATTTTTCGTACTCGTGAAGAAATTTCTGCAAGCTTCTTGGTATAAGATTCTTTTCTCATCGGTGTTTTTTCACTGTTTAATAGGGTTAGCAATTCGCTTTCCATTCTTTTAAGCCTGCTTTTACGGGGATCTAGATCCGTGTCTGGATTCTTTGAACTTTGCAGTGAAGCATACACCTCGTGTGGAATCACTACCACTTTCTTCATTATATTAATCTAGTCAGTAAAGGACCCAAAACTGAAAATAAGATGGGGGGAATGACCCTCCTCTTTGTACAATAATTCGTTTTTTCTTCCCTACAGTTTGACTTTTACGAGCGAGTGCACGTATTATGTTCTTGTAACGGCGTAGGCGAGCCTTCTGAGGTGGTTTCATTGATACATTGCAATTTATAACGTTAAGACAGATTTCACAGATGCATTTTAAAAAGTGAGTCGATATTTTTAGCAAACATCTGCTGCATTGCCCGGGGCAGTCGATGATAGATTTTTATTAATTCATGGTATTTCTTTAGCCTCTTTGTCATTCTGGAATATACACCGTTTCAGGCTCGTTTGGAAATATATTCGTTCTTAGAAGCACCCTAAACGTGTTTCGCGGATGAAGGTCGCAAAGCAAATATCCGTAACGCGGGCTTGTAGCTTCTTTATAAACTTCCAAAAACTCCTTACGCTGATTCGGGAACATTTGATTGGCTAATACCCAATTTGTGATACATCTCTGTTGCGCGAATAAGACTAGATATTGTGTATTTAACGACACATCGCGCATGTATCTATTTTTGAAAAATAGATTCTGATTGATGAAGAACACGCTTATGTTAAGATGGTGGGAGAATACTGTAAATGTCTCGGCAAACGTTTTATCCATCTCCAACATGAGATCGTCAATTACAATGACTGTATGTTCATTTCCTTTAACGAATTAACGTCATATACACCTTTGTGGAACAAAATATCATCTTGGTACTCGTTGAACACTGATTGATACGTCGAATAGCACCATATAACTTTATGCACAAATTTTGAGAACATCTCTCCCTTTTCTTTAATGATTTTAAGCATAAACACAGTTTTAACATCCTGTGGGCCAGATATAATACATGTGGATGGGCTCGTGAACCTGAATTTTTCTACAGAATCCATTTCTAACACGTCACACTCCTAAGTGGGTCATTTACAAAATATAATAAATATTTAAGTGATGACCCTTATATTCTACAGTCTTGCTTTTCTCTTCTCCCACAGAACCGTGAATGACGATGAGGTACAGCACCCCATCATCGATATTACAGATGACCCGACGACAGTGTAGTTGTGATCACAGAATCCATCCCCGCTGACGAATCCTCACCAGCGATACCTGTAGCACGCGCCAGTTCAAAGCGGAGCACGATGAAGAGCCACCACGTCAGGTATAAAGCGCGCCAGGATTGCGCCGGTTGTTAGACCACCAGTAATAGAGCCCCCTTCTACGTCTTACGACACAACCCCCACAATATACCTTCCTCAAATATCCCCTTATTCCTGTTCATTCCGGGTACATCCTCCAGCCACAGCAGCTTCTGTTCTGTTAAGGATGGCATAACATTCGAGTTGGTGCGCACGCTACCCCCACCCCAGCCTTGACTAGAAATCGGTATATAGTCAGGGTTGATCCTAGATCCATGTATAGCAATGGTGTTGAACACGGACTACGGCGCATATTTGAACGTATTTTAGAATTTGCCCTTCAGAACCGCGACGAACGTGAAGTCAGGACGAGGCTGTCCTTCGGATTCGGGTCGGATGACGGAGATGTAGATGATTTTTGGGTAGTAATACCGTTCAGACGTTTGGCAGATGAAGAAATAGAGTATATATTGGGCCGTATAATGCAGGCCTCTCAAAGTATGATAGTATAGCCTTCAATATGGACAATTTCACGGTAAATATTGACTGTGTATTCCGTGTTGCGGGTCATAGTGCCACACCTTATACTCTTAACTTCAATTCGCAGGCTATTTATAGACGGCATATAAACGTCGATCGTGGTTGCGGCTTTATAGCAGTAGTCTTAGCTCGTATGTTTACTGTATGAAGGGAGTCGTGAGGTAGTCTAAGGAAAGCATGTTCGCATGTAAGTATATATATATATATATATATATATATATATATATATATATATATATATATATATGCGTTTTTTGCTATTTTTTGAGACAGAGCGATGCTAATTTCCCGGTACGAAAAATGCGCATACAGGGAAATAACTATATAATGTACATGCCATGGTTGCATTTAAGTCATATATGACTGGCTGTGTCCCTCTAAAGAAACTGGCTGTAGCCGTTTACGCCGTACGATTGGCTGTGTCATGGCTGCCTTCTAAACCGTGTTCCTAAAGATTGTATGCATGTGTAAGATTGTGTAAGTATGTGTGTATCTAAGCCGTCTGTCTGTATTCCCTGGCTGTATCCTCTAAAGAAACTGACTGACAGCCGTTTACGCCGTACAACTGGCTGTGTCATGACTGCCTTCTAAGCCAACTGGCTGTGATCCTAAAGCCGCTCAGGATGGCTAGTCAAGACTCCATTGTGCGCCGCAACATGCCCACGAAAGGATCTTCTCTTCTCTCTCCTCTTTCCGTCTTGTCTTTTATTACCCTTGTTAGGTTAGATTACCCACTCCCTTTTAGAGGGTCTACTCCCAGCCCTCTTCAACCCCCACTCTCCTCCCTTGTTAGGTTACGTTACCCACTTCCCCTTCATGCATACTTCCCTCTCCTCCTTGGAGGGTCTAACCCCCTCTCTTCCCTTGTTGCATATCCCCCTTGGAGGGTCTAACTCATACCTTGTTGCATGTAATGTTGCATGCAATTTTGCAATTAATGATCATGTTGCATGCACTTGATTTGCACTCGTGATTTTTTTAAACATACTACTACCCTATGATATTTTAAAACAACCTAAGGAAGCTAATGATAAAAAGACGACAAAACTAAAAACATAGAAAATAAAGAGACGACAAGAACTAGAAACGTAGAAAATATATGTAAATATTATGGAAAAGGGCATTGCAGATACCGGGATGGGCAATGCATTTATGCACATCCCACTCTATGTAACTTCCATTACAAACATGGATATTGTAAATTTGAAAAAAAATGCAAGTTCCACCACCTTACTCTGTGCAAAACTTATTCAAGATATGGGAGATGCAAATACAGGCAAAAATGCCGTTACTGGATACCACCCTCAAAGGAACACGATAGTTGAGCAGCCAAAACCAGCAACAAACACGGCTACCAATTTGTTAGATGTAACTAACACAATTAAACTACTAAATACCATCCAACAAATACAAAGCCAAGTGATAAATAGAGGAATCCGAGAGCAGTACAGAATGCATACAGAAAGACATTACATGCGATATCGAGACAACAAGTATCGAAACAGATAAAGAAAGAAAAACTCTCGGAGGATCGCAGAACAATGAAACATACACCACCATTGGAAAACGAATCTGAACTACATAAAGGGGAAAACGAAAACAAAAAAATAAAAATAATTCTGACCAACATTCAGGGCCTTTAACCAAACCATTCCCTGGACAAAGTCCAGAAACAAGAAACAAGAGCAAACTTTGCATGTCTCACGGAAACCCATCTAAAGGACTGCCAGGCGAACTGTGAAAAGTGAATTTTATATTGACAAAAAAGAAATACACACTAACAACTATAACATACTCCGAACCGACAGAACAGTAAGGCGTAAAGGAGGATGTGCTATTTATACTGTAGACACGAAAAACATATGGCAGAAATGGCTATAAGTACTTCGAAAACTACATAGAATGTGTAGCAGCAAAAGTTGAAAAATTAAATATGGTACTAATATAGACCCTCGAACACGTCGACTAAAAAATTCTCAGATAACAATATAAAAGTCAGGAACTGGCTGAAAGAGCTACATTCCCCAACCCCAAATGTTATTCTTTGTGGTGATTTTAATTTCCCATTTATGAAATATAAAAGGACAGGAAGAAATATATATATATACCAAGACAAGACGGCACACGGGAAGACCAGGAGCAGGCAAAAGTGCTCGAAGATCTAGCCGATGAATTTATGTTAACACAAGAAATAATGGAAAATACAAAAAAAAACTGCCTAGATCTGGTATTCACATAAACAGCATCCTAAGTGATAACATAGAAATATCCCAACTAAGGGGTTCCAATAAACCTTAGCCCCCCCCCATTTTCAGCTTACATGTTTACTTATATCGAAATAGTTTTTAGTGATTATAAAAATATATAAAATTCTTTATTTATTGCAGGTATTAAAATTACTCTAGCTGATAAAGTGATAATATAATGGCTTCTCAATTAATTGGTGATTCGGAGAGGCAACGTGTGATAGATCGCATACGAGCAATAACATTTCGGGAAGCTCATGATGCTGGATCCACCTTTATAACACGTTCATGGGTTGCCAAAAAGTTGCGAAGAAGTGAGGACTTCGTCAAAAGAAATTGGAATAAAACTTTGGATGAATGTGAAATGGATACAACCAAATCTGGGCGCCCAAATTTGCCACTCTCTCAGGGAACAAAGGACATCATTGAAAGCGGTACGTGTAAACGGAAAAACAGCTGTGCTAAACTTTCTAGAGAGATCGAAGTGTTGAGAGGAAAGATCGTTAGTGGTGAGATCATTCGACTGTACCGTCATAGGCAAGGTTTAAAGCCTTGGCATGAACTTCCAAAGCCAAGAAAAACTCAACTTAACATCGATGACAGAATGTGGTTTGCCCATTATCTTGAAGATTGGGATGTGGATGATTTCATGCATTTAACAGTCTCCGATGAATTTTTTGTTTACGTAACACGTCGGACTAACTACCAAAATGATCGAGTGTGGGCCACAACACCAGATGAAATCGATGACAATGAACATTATCACGAATTATTAAAAAGTCCAGACTGTGTTGGTGTGTTTGTTTTGCTCACTGCAAATAGCTCATGTGGGTGCTGAAGCCAAATGGTCAGAGTTGGGATGGACAGTATTTTCGTGATATTATTTTATCCCAGCATGTCATTCCTTTTCTAAGAAACCCAAACAATGTTATGGATATCGATCAGGTCACACTTCTGCACGATAAGGCCCCCTGCTTTAAGGCATTAGCCACTCAACAGTTGTTGCGGAACCATGAGATCGATTTCTTTGGAAATGAAGAATGGCCAGGAAATTATCCTGACCTGAACGTCTGTGAACACATTGGATCAGTTATAAAGGACAAGGTTGAATGTCTCTTGTTTCAAGAACCTGCAGCAAATCGATTTTCGAAGGATATAATGACGCAACACATTGAAACTGTTTTAGCAAATTTGCGTAACGATCAAGATCTATTCACGTCACTTTTGGCAAGCTACCCAAAGCGAATTCAGGCTGTCTTGGAAGCCAATGGCGGGAACACCAAGTTTTAATTGTTTCTCATTAAATGCAGGATTAAATTCTCTTTTGTAAGGTATGCTTAGTTTTACTGTACCTCTAATGGTTTAGGCCATGGGCGGGGGGGCGGCTAAGGTTTATTGGAGCCCCGTATAATATCAAATCACATTATTAAAATAACAACCAATATAAAAACAATAGGAAAGGAAAGAACATGCACTCTAGAAAGAAGCAAATTTTAAATTTTAAATTTTCATTCCAAAGCTATTAATTGGGAAGGTATTGCATCCAGCATGAAAGCAATAGAGTGGAAAACCATCTTTAAGGGCAAAACAACGGAAGAGATGCTAATAACCTTCGAAGAGAAGACGCTGGAAATGTGGAAAGATGTGTCCCAAAAATACAACAAAGAGGAAAGAGTAGCAGGTTCGAGAAACAACAGGGGTCAATGTTCCGCAAGATAAAAAGAGTGACTGTAAAATTAGAAACTGCAAAGACAACAACATCAGAAAAATATTGAACGATAAACCGCAGAATATAGATTGCGCCATACAGGATCTAATTGAGAAACATACAAAGAAAGAAGAAGACGTTATAGAAGCGATAAAGGTTAATTCAAAGTACTTTATAATTTTTCACAAAGGAATTAAAAAAATCACGCGACTATCGGACCTGTGTAAAATGAAAAAATACTTTATTTTTGAAGTATCTGAAATATTAGGAGTTCACGATGAATCATCTTTCAGTATCCCCAAATTGATATGCGATAGAACTAATATGCGATAGAAACGCTTTGTTTGAAGAAGAAATACAAGAGGAAAGTATAACGGACTTCGACTTTACAAAAGATGATTACACAAGCTATAGGGAAACTACTCGTAAAAGCACACTTGAAGGCCCGGATAAATGGAATGACACACAGATCAAAAACTGCAAGAATGAAATCGCTTACCCCCAATACTGGATATGGAGACGATCACTACATAGACACGGGGAAAATAATGAGCATCCTGAAGAAAGCGAACATAGTTTCAAGATATAAAGGAGATCGATCCGAGGTCAAAAACTACGTCGCTTACATCTCATTTCGCCAAAATATTTGAAAGAATATTTAAAAAAGAAAAATCTATGACGTTTTGGAAACGCGGGGAAAAAATTAAATTATAACCAACATAAATGCAAAAAACTTCACTTTTCTACGTGAAGGTCAAAATATGATAATAAAAACCCACTCAAACAGACAGAGTTTATTTCCACAACAGTTTCGATGCCCACTGGCATCCTCTTCGGGTGGATACAGAAAAACGAATGAACCAAAAACAGGAGGGGAAAACAGTCCAGGGACCATTGAGAAATTACCACATAGGATAGATCCAGTTCTCCTGACACCGGAAGGACATCTTATCAAAGGGGCCCGCTTATAAGTACCTTCTCACAAATTAAAATTATCTTCTTGTTCTATACATACAGATTCTATCATCTTTGACATAATTATTACATTTATTATTACATTTATTACATTTATTATTGCATTATTATTTTACTACAGAAATTATAACTTTATTATTACATTGATTATTACATTGTTGTTTATTATTACAGAAATTATAAACCGAAGAACGAATGAAAAAGGCGAGAAGGAAACAATCAGGAGACCATTAAGAAATTCGTACCTAGGTTAGATCCCGTTCTTCCGACACTGGAAGGGCATTTTATTAAAGGGTCCCGCTTATAAGTACATTCGCACAAATTAAAAGTTGCTCGCATATGTAATGTTCCTCGCCTCACAGGCGACTCCGTACATGTGGCAACGCCGCAGTGTTAGTCAAGGTACCCCCAACTGGGGGAAGGTGGAGTGGAGGTGGGACAACCGAGTCCAACAACATATAAACAGAGTGTCCCCAAACCCGTGACCGGACAGCTCATACCATACTCTCTTCAACAATTACCACCCCAATGTTGATCTTTTCATCTATATCCACCCCGAAAGTTTAAACTCTGCAAATTAACCAAAATAAGATAAGAAAACAATAACAACAAATTTATTATTTATTGCAAACATATAATAAATAGAGAACCATTATTTACATAAGATAAAATTTGAATGCCCGGTTAGGTCAACTGTACGCCCTTGACGATTGGTTAGGTTTAGTCGTGATGTTTTCGTTAGTTTTAACGAAAATATCACGACTAAACCTAACCAATCGTCAAGGGCGTACAGTTGACCTAACTGGGCATTCAATGAACCCAATGGTTCCCTGAGTTTTTTATGATACACACAGACCGTGCATGGAACAAGGAACTCTTCTGGGATAATTAAATCCACTATAGTCCGAATAAGTAATGGTAAATGACAAATACCATAGTTTTCTTTTTCATGATGCAAGCCCGACGTGGGCAACGGGTCTCTCGCAAAGAGGTCCCATAAATATAGCTTCCCTCACCAGTTATCTGCAAAGCAGACAGGATCCAGCTTTGGGACATGGATCTAGGGTTTAAAGCAGCCTAGCCCCACTACATTTAGAACCTCAATATAAGTAAAAGACTCGTTGCCCCTTTTTCTTTGATTTATTCAATCCGACGTGAATGCAACGAGTCTTTTACTTATATTGAGGTTCTAAATGTAGTGGGGCTAGGCTGCTTTAAACCCTAGATCCATGTCCCAAAGCTGGATCCTGTCTGCTTTGCAGATAGCTGGTGAGGGAAGCTATATCTATGGGACCTCTTTGCGAGAGACCCGTTGCCCACGTCGGGCTTGCATCATGAAAAAGAAAAACTATGGTATTTGTCATTTACCTTTACTTATTCAGACTATAGTGGATTTAATTATCCCAGAAGAGTTCCTTGTTCCATGCACGGTCTGTGTGTGTATCATATATATATATATATATATATATATAATACTGTATATAACTTGCATGAATTTTAAATGTTTAAATTTAATTTTTAATTTTACAAAATAAATGTTTTCATTTCAAAATGTTTTCATTAATAACTTGCATGAATTCTAAATGTTTAAATTTAATTTTTAATTTTACAAAATAAATGTTTTCATTAATTTTTCATTTTTTTTTCTGGTCCTATGTATGAGTTGTCCTAGGTATGAGTTGTCCTAGGTATGAGTTGTCCTAGGTATGAGTTGTCCGGGTATGAGTTGTCTGGGTATGAGTTGTCCTGGTATGAGCTGTCCTGGTATGAACTGTCCTAGAACCCCCAAAACCATGTATACATTTTTAAAAAACTTATAACAGGCGAACCCACTAACAGATTCAGATGATTTTTATTTCTTTTTATAGCCTATAGCCTAAGGAGATACAACAGCGAAATTGTTAACAGCCTTGCCTAACCTAAGGAGATATAAAATCGAAATTAGTAATAGCCTTGCCTGCCTACAGTAAACATGGAAAATGGAAGTGTGCGCTTATCATTTGAGCAACGAAAATGGATGCTAATGTCGTATTTTAAAGTTGAGAAGATATCAAAGGTTCAACAACAGTGGAGAGACAATTTTGGAACTAATCCTCCAACTCGACTTACCATTTCACGTATCTGTGAGAAATTTGAAGTATATGGTACTGTGCATGATGTGTACAAGCAGGCGACTGGGCGTCCAAAGACATCAACAGATGCTAACACTTCTGATGAAGTGCTACAGGTATTCAACCGATCACCAAGAAAATCTGTGAGACAATGTGCTCGTGAAACAGGGAAAAGTAAGACAAGTGTCCACAGAATTCTGAAGAATGCTAAATGGAAATCTTACATCCCGAGATTATTACATGCCTTGAATGAGGATGATCCGGATCGCAGAATCCAGTTTTGCGAATGGTTTCGAGTAAAAAACACAGAAGATGGCCAATTTGCGAACAAAATTGTGTGGTCTGATGAGGCTACATTTAAGTTGAATGGTATAATTAATCGTCATAATTGCACATACTGGTCACAAGAAAATCCACACATTTATGTGGAACGACATGTAAATTTACCGGGTATAACTGTCTGGTGTGGTTTTTCTTCCGAAGGTTTGGTTGGTCCATTCTTTTTCGATGGTACAGTTACCGGTCATAGCTACCTCAACATGCTTCGGGGAAAAGGTTTTCCTGCAATTCGACAGTTATACGGAGATGAGGACATTTACTTTCAACAAGATGGAGCACCTCCTCATTACCATCAGGATGTCAGGAACTGCCTTGATGAAACATTTCATTATCGGTGGATCGGACGACGAGGTAGTATCGAGTATCCACCACGTTCACCAGATTTGAACCCACTTGACTTTTTTTTATGGGGTCATTTGAAAAATGAAGTATACAGCAGAAGACCTACATCACTTGAACAACTAAAGAGCACAGTTGAAGAAGCGCGTAGAAATATCCCTACAAACATTTTTGTTGAAGTCTGCCAATCAGTGAATCAAAGAGCGCAGTGGTGCATTGATGTCAATGGTCGACATTTCGAACACTTACGTGTTTAAAACAAATTAAACTATCTATTATTTCGATGTTGTATATTTTACCTATAAAAAGAAATAAAAATCATCTGAATCCGTTTGTGGGTTCGCCTGTTATAAGTTTTTTAAAAATGTATACATGGTTCTGGGACACTCTGTATATATCTAAAGGTACAATTGGATGTGCAGTCATTGACATACAGGTAATTATAATGTAATGTCTGTGTTCATAAAGATAAAGAATTAATATGATCGTCAACAGCGTTGAACCCCACGTAGTTTACTAGTCTTATACAGTAATAAGGTTCCATTATGATTACTAAATCTATATGAACAGCTACTACAATAGAACTTTTTATATACTAGTGAATGCGAAATGTTCGCCTGCAGGAAATTTTCGCGTGTTTCCCGAAAATATCCAGCAGGCCAAAATTTTACAATTTAAACTACTATTTGGAAGATAGTAAAAAAATAAAAATTAGATCATTAAAAAACTTTATTTAAAAGTAAATTCAGTATATTGTAATAAAACATTGCAAAGTAAAAGCAGTTAAAACATCTTAAATTATACTGTATTATTACTGTATAACAAGAATGTCATGAATGCCGCTAATTTCCCAACCCTTCCGAATGGTCTCCCTCATTTTGTGTAGGTTATGCCATTAGGGTGTGTCAATTTTGTCAACTTTTTTCAAATCAATTTTGGTAGTGAAAATATAGTCTTTTCATGTCAAAATTTGAAATTGGCCAACCAAAATGAAATAAAATAACCCTTACATACATCAATTTTACCTTAAAGTTTCAGAAATTGACTCTTTTACTAAATAATAGGACATAAATTGATTAACTATTCATCTGTGACAGAATTATCCCACTGATCGCATATGGAGTGTTTTCAAGGTCATATAGTTGTTGTACAATGTACAAGTCACAACATGAATAGAACTGTCCCTCATTCTCAGTCCTCAGTTGCCTCTTAGATGTCATAGACGGTGGTTTGCTCTTATTGCTCTTGTACCTACTTCATAGTTATTCTACTAGACAAATACTACAGTTTAACTGTAAGTATGGATTATTGATTATTACAATTATTTATTATTATCATATTCTTCTGTCTAATTGTTGTAATCCCATGAAATATTTTTTTATTGAATTTTAGAACATCGAATGACTAAACTTTGAAACATCGTAATTGACATAAAATACTTAAATGTTTTTCTTTCTTTTCAGATATTCCTAAGATGCCAAAATTGAAGACAAGAGGTCAGTCGTCATGCCACTTGAGCCTGTTAGTCGGTACAGGCAAGGAGCTTCCCGTATCAGAACTACCAACAGTGCGAGACATGCTGAGACTAGGGTTACTCCTTCGTGAACAAAATACAAAGGATAGAAGGAACTACACAGAGGAAGAGCCCATAAGGGACACGATTCCCCCCTCTTCTGCATCAGTGGAAAAAAGCTAATGTGTTATTCAAACCACCTGTACTCAATCAGGATAGAACTATTGAGCTAAAATTAACAAAGCTGTGGCACAAAGCAGTTGAGACATCACTTGGTAAAGGAAAACTAGCAAAGAAAAATAAATTTCTGCACACACTTGATACTCTTCTTGACATTTTTAACTGCCAGTGTCCCATAGAGTTGTGTTCTGAAGCCAATTGTTCTCCTTCATGCAGAAGAGAACCTCACCCTCACATTGATTGTCGCTGTCCTCGTGAGAAGAAGATCCCTGTTTTGGAGCTGGCTTTCATAAAGGCGCAGAGAACAAAGGCAGGAGGCCAAGGAAGTATGCAGATTGGTTCGGCAGATTATTCAGAAACAAAAAACAGGTTGTTATTGCTAAGAAAAAAGAGAAAATCCGAGAGAGGGAAGGAAGGAAGAAAAAGAAGAGTGAAGAAGCCACCCAAAGAGATGAGCTCTATCAAGAGGTTTCTCACTTCTTTGAAAGCTCTTCAGATGAACAGAAAGAAGCAACATCAGATGATAGCTCCAAAATGCCATCTGAACCTTCGCCGAAGAGAATGAAATACGACACTAAAGACATCTCAAACATTGCCCTTGCCAGTATTCGCCACCATACGGGGCTACGAGAGACTGCAGAGATTGCCACTGCCGCTTGGATAGATGCAGGCCTCATCAGCCGAGAGGATACATTCTTAGTGATAGATCATAATAAGATAAGAAGAGCACAAGAAAAAATAATGAAGGAAATATCTGATCAGCATGAAAAAGATTTGAAGGAGGAAGGTCTCTCTTGCCTTTTGTTTGATGGAAGAAGAGATGACACAAAAGTTCTCCTAGAGGTAGAGGGAATGGGCAGAAAGTTTCCGGTCTCATCAAAGAAGAACACTACTCTGTGTGTTCCGAACCTGGTGGCCGCTATTTGTTTCACTTTGTTCCTGAAGCAGAAGTAGAAGCCAAGAAACATGCAGAGGCAATTGCTGATCAAATAATATATTGGCTTCAAGAAAGAAGACTTGACAGTTCACTGCAGGCCGTTGGTGGAGACTCAACTGCGGTGAACACTGGATGGCAGGGCGGTGTTATGACGCATTTAGAGAAAAAACTTGGAAGAAGGCTTGTTTGGATTGTATGTGATTTGCACACAGGGGAACTACCTCTTCGTCGTCTCATCCAGGAACTTGATGGTCCTACAAAGAGCAGCAACAAGTGGTCAGGCCCCCTTGGCAACATGCTAGATGAAGCAACGGAATTAGAAATAAATACAAAATTTCCAAAGGTCGAAGTAGGCCCTTCCCTTCCAGTGTTGTCTGAAGAAGTTATCAAAGACCTCAGCACGGATCAATCTTACTCTTATCGTATTGTTCAAACAATCAGATCAGGAGAGTTGCCTCAAAATCTGGCTCTCTTGGAGATTGGACCCGTAAGTCACGGTCGTTGGTTAACTACAGCGACTCGTTTCTGCAGGATTTGGGTTTCCAAACATGCACTGAAGGGCAAAATGCTACAGAATTTGATGTTGATTGTTGAATTTATTATTGGGTTTTATCTTCTTCACTGGTTCAATGTAAAACTTAATCCAATGTGGATGGAGGGGCCCAACCACATCTTCTTTCAATTACAGCTACTGAGAACCCAATGGAAAGTAGTGGTGGACATCGTGTTACCTGTGGTGAGAAGGTCCGCTTGGTATGCTAGGCCAGAGGCAGTTTTGCAAGCAATACTCTGCAGCCAATGTACTAAAGAGCGAACTGAGGCTGTGGAAATCATTCTAAAGCTCAGAGGAACATCACTAGATGATGGCCAGCTGGGAGACTGCTCTGTTCAGACAAGGAAGGTACCTCCGATAAACGTCAATGCCACGAAATTGTCAGAATTAGTTAACTTGAGTTCGGAAGTTTTGGAGCCACCACTGACAACATGTATAACAAACAAAGATTTAACACAACTTAAAGAGGCCCCAATGCAAGCCCCAAAGTGGCCTTCTCACACTCAGAGTGTGGAGAGATGTGTGAAAATAGTCACAGAAGCAGCTAGTCAAGTTTACAGTCACGAGAGGCGAGAAGACTACATCAAAGCGCAAGTAGCAAGCCGAATGCTGATGTCAAGGAACCGCAGCAAAAAGGACATGACTGCATCGGTTACTTTCAAATAAAGACTCTGAATGATATCTTATTGCCACTTTAAATGTTGATAGGATGTTTGCGCACATTTGTTATTTTGTTACGAATTTACAGAAAATTGTAATTTTTGAATTAAAATTGATGTAGGTAGGAGTTATTTTTTATTGTTTTCGAAGCAAGGATATTATTTTGTATGCCAAATGATTACTGTACATTAAATTGCTACCAAATCACATGATTTTCAATTTAGTCATTTCACCCCCAAAATTAACATACCCTATTATGCCATGCAGAGCCAATCCATTTAGCATGAATAGGTTTCAGTGTGGAGAGCTTCAAATCTATCTTACCGAGAGATTCATTTACGTTGAGTGTTGCTAAAACTTTATCCTTTTTCTCGCTCATTGTCAATATATATATATATATATATATATATATTATATATATATATATATAATCGTGTAGATTCGTAGGCTAGTAAAGGTTTAAGGCTGCACACACCGACTCTACAAACAGCTTTATTAGTATTGTTACATAATTATTTAATATACACGAGATTGGTGGGTGGGGAAAGGGAATGAGGGAGTGTGAAGGATGTTTTGTGTAATGTTTATTTTTTGTTCAAATTCACTAGTATATAAAAAGTTGTATTGTGGTATCTGTTCATATAGACTTGCAGTAATCATAATGGAACCTTACTACTGCATAAGACTAGTAAACATGGAGTTTAGCGCTGTTCACGATCATATAAATCGTTTATCTTTATGAACACAGATATTACATTATAATTGGGGGCCGTTCAAAAATTACTAATATTTGCTAAAACTTGACAACCCAGATCCCCCAGGAACGTTCCGTAACGCTAGACCAGGTACCCCCTAAGATGTTATGTAACACTTTCCACACCCCATGTCCCCCACTTTAAGGAACGTTACATGGGTGGGTGTCAGGTTTTACTAAAAATAGCGTTACATAATTTTTGAACGGCGCCTTACCTGTATGTCAATGTTATATGCTGTTGGACTCTGTTGTTCCCCCTCCACCCGACCTTCCCCCAGTTTGGGTAACTATCGCTGCGGCGTTGCCACATGTACGGAGTCGCCTGTGAGGCGAGGAACATTACATATGCGGGCAACTGTACCTTGAAAATATAAGTGTAATAATTTTGTGACCTGTTAAAGTTAGGTATGTCAGTTACCAGCAACCATATTTTCAGCATGGTACTCTAATTTTAGTGAGGTATGTCTAAAACAAGTTTCAGAAAGTTATCAACATTAATTATGTAAAATGGAATTTCGATTTAGTTCATCTTGCAGACTTCAGGTAAGAAAGGAAGAACAAGAAAAGGTCGTATATGAAATCTCTTCAGAAAATAAATAAAATAGACTATAAACAAATATATTTCACATCAGTATAAATTATCAGTGTTCAAATTATACACCGTCTGCCAAAAAAAAGGGTTCACTCTAAAAACATCCATGGAATCAACATTTTTCAAACAATCAGTATGAAACTTATACACGTAAAAGATACATAAAACATCTACCAGTAAACCAAATTTCAGTTCGAAGCTATCAAAAATAACGATTTATTAAATATTTCTCTAATAATACTACAGTACAACTGATGCTCGACAAACTAATCAAGAATCCTTCATTTCCATTTTCACTTTTGTAAATTCTTATATACGATTTTTTTTGCAGGGTTATAAAATATAGTGAATACGTCATTTTCAGTGGAAGATAAGATTATAATTAAGTATTATAGACTAGAAAAGGGATATGGACGAACGAAACTACTCTCCGAATTCTCCAACAAAGGATGGACTGTTGGTAGTTTGGGAAAGCTTCAAAAGAAAATTGACGAGACGGGATATCAAAAGAAGAGATGGAAGTGAGCGACCAAAAATTGTTAATGGAGGCATTTCCTATATTTTATAAATCTTATGATGTATTTTATAATTAAAATGAGAATAAAAATTTTATTACCAAAGTTTTACTCCCTTTGTGGACTCCCAGAATTAAAAACTGGAGCGATGCTCAACAAAAAATTTGTTGAACATAAACAATCGTCATTAAATCATTGATTTCGAAAATAATAATCTGAAAATTGGTGTACATATAGTATACTGTTTGCATAGTTTTGCTCTGTATGAGTTTCATTATGATTGGTTAATAAATGTTGATTTCATGGCTCTGTTAAGAGTGAACCCTTTTTTTTGGCAGACGGTGTATATAAATTTTCAGCTTCAGATCGAATGTGTAGCTCTGAATTAACATAAATATTAGAATTATTCATAACTTTTGTACAAATAGAGTCCGTATTAAGTATTTATTATGCTGTACTTATACTCTCCAAGACGTATTGTACAGGGTGTTCGAAAAGTCCCGTCACCCCCTACAAAATGTACTAGGGGCAGACAATATACACTCTTTTGCCCCACCCTTTTTTCTTAGCTAAATAATAGGCCATGGGGCTGAAATATTTTTTGGGCCGTAAGTTTGATCTTTCTGCGCTTCACATAACCCGATTTTTCCAGTTTGAAACTCCCCTCCTAGTATGAAACCGCTTTTAAACACCCTTGTATAAAACCGATGGTTAACGCCGTTTCGAAAATGGCGTCTGACAGTGATGTGCGTCGTTAACAGAGAGCTGTTATCGAGTTCTTAACCGCAGAGAAGGAAACAGTTCGAAATATTAAAAAACGTGTGCAAAACGTTTACGGAGATGCTGTTGTTGATCGAAGCACAGTTGGACGCTGGTCTAAACGTGTGAGATCATCGGAGAGAGGGAGAGCCAGCCTCGATGATGAGCCACGCAGCGGTCGCCCTGCATCCGCTGTGACATATCACACTGTGCAACGTGCTAACAGCATCATTCGATCAAATTGGCGCGTCACATACAAGGAGCTATCACTGGAGCTAGGAATTAATGAAGGAAGTGTGAATACGATAATTCAGCAACTGGGACACTCAAAAAGTGTGTTCACGGTTTGTTCCTCGCGAACTGACTGAAGATTACAAAGCCCAAAGAAAAGAAATTGCTTCTGAGTCTTTAGTTCGATACGAGAGAGAAGGGGATGACTTCTTTTCACGAATTGTGACTGGGGATGAGACTTGGGTACACCACTTTCAACCTGAAACAAAACGCCAATCCATGGAGTAGCATCACGCAGACTCCCCACGCAAGAAAAAGTTCAAAATGGCTCCCTCTGCACGAAAGGTTATGGCCACCATCTTCTGAGACATGAAAGAGGTGATTGTGTTGGACATTATGAAGAAAGGACAAACAATCAACTCAGAGGCATATACTGCTACCCTACAGAGACTCCAGAGACATATAAAGTGAGTTCGACCGGAGAGGAAAACTGGAAGACGTCCTTCTTTTGCACGATAACGCAAGGCCACACAACAGTTTGCAAACAAGAGAGGTCATCACAAAAATGCGATTCACTGTGTTACCCCACCCTCCATACAGACCGGATCTGGCACCTTCAGACTTCCATTTGTTTGGGCCAATGAAGGATGCTATTCGTGGAAAAAAGTTTCAGAGTGACGATGAGGTTGTTGAGGAGGTTAAGAGGTGGCTCCATCAGAACCCAGCGGACTTTCACCAGCAAGGAATAAAGGCCCTTGTTTCGAGGTAGAGGAAAGCCGTAGAAAAGGATGGAGACTATGTGGAAAAATAAAAACTTGTAAAAATGGTATGTAACTACTTTTGTACAAAATTTCTGGAACTTACAAGGAAATTTAGAAAGATAAAAAAAAAGGTGGGGCAAAATATATTGAGTGACCCTCGTACATATTGTAATACCCATTTTATTTTGTGTGATTAATTGTATTTATATGTGGTAGGTGTAGTTTAAGAAACAAGTCACTAGCAACAATTACTTTAATTACAGTAAATACAGTTACTAATCAAGAATATATGTGTGTGCACCATCATTTTCGTAACAAAGGATTATGCGCCCCATGTGCGGTTTCTGCATGTCTGTATCGCTTAATTCATTAACAAATTCATTGATGTTTTAGAGAAACAAATAGTGAGGCAGTTATACATTTTAGTTTAGAGAATATCATATACGCTTTAAGATTCCAAAATCCCTGAAAGTTTTAGGTCAACTGTACTCTCATGACAAATGGTTAGGTTAAGTCATGATATTTTCGTTTGTTTTGACAGTAAACTAACGGAAATATCATGACCTAACCTAACCAATCGTCAAGGGCGTACAGTTGACCTAACCGGGCATTCTGTTAACCTAACTGGGCATTCAGTTAACCTATCCAGTTGGTAGGGTCTAGAATTTGACGGTCCCGTAGCCATGACTCTTTTTTTTTCCGCCGGCCGTCAAACCAAAAAGATCCCAATACGGTTTAAAAATATATATTTTAAATTTGTTTAATTGCATATAACTGCCTCACTGTTTGTTTGTCTAAAACATGAATGTTATTTTTGAAATCCTCGATTAAAATTTGACAATAAAAAATAAATAATGTTAAAAAATATTACAGGCCGTCAAACCGAAAAGATCCACAAATTCTTGTGATCATTTCCGAAGTGGATTTTTCGGTGAACGAGCCACCGATGCAATCACACCTTCACATTGTTCTGCTCGCGTTGTTGACCTTCCCGACCGTGGTCTGTCCTTGATGGAGCCAGTTTCAAACAGCTTTTTTTCCCAGCGTAATACCGTCTTGTTTGGTGGTCCAGCCTTATTCAATCTTGTGTTGAAATCATTCTGCAAAATCATGCATCGTTTTGCCAGTATGTGACCTTTCATGAGCCCATGTGCTCATCACTATCCTTTCCTGCAGAGTGTAAGTGGACTGGTCTGCCACTGTTCACACTACTCTAATACCTGGAAAGAAAAAAAAAAATCACTGAATCACATAAATTCAATTAATCACAAAAATAAAATTGGTATTACAATATGTATATTTTGTAGGGGGTGATGGGCCTTTTCGAACACCCTGTATATGTATACAGATGTACTATAGGTACCTAGACTACAATTACACAAAAAATATAGTTTTGAACAGGATTCATAAAAATTTATCTTTTCCTTTATAGCACCCCCAATTTCATGTTTTCAATTAGTAAAAATTTTGAAGATTAATTGAATGCCCGGTTAGGTCAACTGTACGCCCTTGACAATTGGTTTGGTTAAGTCGTGATATTTTCGTTTGTTTTAACGAAAATATCACGACTTAACCTAACCAATTGTCAAGGGCGTAAACAATGGGGGTGTTGTAAAGGAAAAGATCCAAAAAAGTAATATTAATAAAACATAAGCTAATTTAAAATGCTTCTGCAAAATATATGGAACGCTCAGTAAATATATGCAAAAATATCTTCACGCATATATACAAAAATATTAGAAAAGCCTTCTGTATTTGGTAAAAACTTTATTAAATGCAAATGGATTAAGTGACCACCATAATTTTCGAAAGGTTTTCTGTGAAACTGAAGACATGAGTATATCGTGTATTGAATTGGAAAGTAAACTAAAATAACAAAACTTTTTGTTGAATATCAAACACAGATGCACTTAGTTCTCTTTTGTCGTTTCATAACATTATGAGAGGGTAATTCTCTATTTGAATGTTTACCTATTCAATGTTTCCTTTAGAGAAATGAAAAGTCAATATATAATGCAATATGTGGGTACACAAATAAATGGATGTAGATACATCAACAGACGGACAGACAAATAGGAATTGAAGGGTAGATACATACATACGTACATACAGGGGAGGATTTACGGGGGTCGCGAGGTGGCGATCGCCCTCCTCAAACCATGAGGCCTCGAAACCTTAAAGGTAGAGAAAGTGAAAGAAAGAAGGAGATAGGAAACATAAAGAAGAGACAATATAAAATTAGAGTGAAGCATCCTATAAAAATAATCGCTCTTGCAAAAGAATGCATATTGGGGCACAATGATGCTCATACACTGCGTTCGCACTTATTAAGCAGATTACATTTTCTCCAATGTTTTCAAAAGTTTTTCCCCGATTTCAATGAAATTTGTAGCAAATAATCACTATATTTAGCAGCATTGATGGTATTCATTTCGATAAAATATTTTGATAATTAAAATAATTATCTCATTTTATTGAAAAATATGTAAAATATTGTGTTCCGAATTATTAAGCAAGTATTCTATTTACAGATCTAAATGGTGAAAATGGGTAAGAAGGATTTAAAACTAATTGAGAAAAGAAAAATAGTCACGTTACTCGCTGAAAATATAAAATCTATTGAAATTGCGAAGCAGTTTGGCAGAGCTTATCGAACTGTAAACAAGTTTGTAGCGGAGGGTACCAAACTGAGGCAGCGAAGTGATAAAGGAGCTATAAGAAAAGTGACAAGGTGGCAGATATCTGTAATCAAGCGCAAACTGCAAAGCATCCACTGTCCTTAAGTAAAGAGGTTTTTGAGCAGGCTGTCATACATAATGTACCAAGAACATCTCGATGTGGAATCCTCCAAACAATTGGCAAGACGTGTAAACCTACGATTCAGTCACCATTAGCACCCAGGTACAAGAAGCAGCGTGTTGAATGGGCGCGTCACTCGTCAGTAGGTGAAAACAGATTTTAATACTGTATTGTTAACCGATGAATGAAAAGCAACCCTTGCGTAGGCTGACCATACGTACCGTTTTGAACGGGACAGTACCGTTTTGTATGGGTTTTTGTATGGGTTCTGTCACTGAAGAATAATTGTAAGCTCAAGATGTTTATGTACTTACGTCTTCATGAATACAGAATATTACATAACCCCCGTCCCTTTTTTGCCATCCCAATGTCCCGTTTTTGTCTCAAGGAAATATGGTCAGCCTACCCTTGAGGAATCTGATGGTTGGTCACGAAGATGGATTGCTAAGGGTCAATCTCTACCATAGAATGAGGTTTTCTTTTAGAAAGTTTGTGTAAGACTGGGCATTCATTTTTACACCATCAGGCACTCTGTATAGGACAGCTACTTCATTGCCTATCAATCCTGCCCAAAACATGACACTACCTCCACCTTGTTGGCGTCTTAATCTCGATGGTAGAAATTGGCTCTCAGCAATCCATCTTCTTGACCAAACATCAAGTCCCTCAAGGGTTGCTTTCATTCAACGGTGAACAATACAGTATTAAAATCTGTTTTCACGTACTGACGCGCCCATTCAACACGCTGCTTCTTGTACCTAGATGTTAATGGTGACTGAATCGTAGGTTTACACGTCTTGCCAACTGTTTGGAGGCACATCGAGATGTTCTTGGTACATTATGTATGCCAGCCTGCTCAAAAACCTCTTTACTGAAGAACAATGGATGCTTTGCAATTTGCGCTTGATTACAGATATCTGCCGCCTTGTCACTTTTCTTATAGCTCCTTTATCACTTCGCTGCGTCAGTTTGGTACCCTCCGCTACAAACTTGTTTACAGTTCGATAAGCTCTGCCAAACTGCCTTCCAATTTCAATAGATTTTATATTTTCAGCGAGTAACTTGACTATTTTTCTTTTATCAGTTAATGTTAAATCCTTCTTCTTACCCATTTTCACCATTTAGATCCGTAAATAGAATACTTGCTTAATAATTCGGAACACAATATTTTACATATTTTTCAATAAAATGAGATAATTAAAATAATTATCAAAATATTTTATCGAAATGAATACCATCAATGCTGCTATATATAGTGATTATTTGCTACAAATTTCATTGAAATCGGGGAAAACTTTTGAAAACATTGAAGGAAATGTAATCTGCTTAATAAGTGCGAACGCAGTGTAAGTGAGCCGTTTAACATATATTTTTCTTTAATTGCCCCTAATGATGCTGCTTAATAAAATAGCAATGTAAATGTCGTTGCGCTAATTTTATGCCTCACTTGAGCTTACTCTCATCTTAAGAAATTGACTTCTTTGACCAAAAAAAGATACCTTCCTGCATTCTTTATAGGCAGAACGAATATGTGATAATCGTTGGCAATTCTTTCACACCAGTTGCCTGCCAATGTATTACAATCTCAGGTTCTGGAAGGTGACCGCCCCTCCAAAATTGTGCTCTGGATCCGCCCCTACGTACATATATAGTAGGACAGACAGACAAACAGACAGACTGAAAGGCATAGAAACATACAGAGAGAGAGAGAGAGAGAGAGAGAGAGAGACAGACAGACAGACAGACAGAACATTAACATTTCGCAAAACAAAAAGAACATTTATTGTTTTTCAGAGTAAGCAAACATCTGTTAACCCGTTATGACCACTGGCATTTTACTGATTTTGTTCTGGCTGACGCCAGACGACTTTATTTAACTAGAATTTTAGAATTTTCTCAGTTAATTTTCTGATTGTATCTGTACATATGGTTGAACGTTGCATTAGAATTATTTTCCGTCGTACACGTATAGTTATCCTCTCTCTGACCTCTAAAATTTTTCCAGTTTGAGCTACATAAACTGAGCCACATTGTTTATACCCAGCTTCATCATCTAGGTTGTTCTTTATTAGACGAGATTTAACTGTATTTTTATACTTAAAGACTATGTTAATTCCAGTTGTTTTAATTAAAGTTGGAAGGTGTTTAAAATTGACATTGACATGGTAAAGAAACAAAGGATATTTTTATGATCAAATTCGTTTTGAATTACACTATTATACCCTTTTTTAAGCTTTACTTTAACATTTTTCTAGAATTAGAATAGAATATAATTTAATATCAATGTTCATAATATCGCATAGCTCAGAATCTAAAAACTAAGGACTAACAACTCTTAATGCTCTGAGAAACATGGAAAAAGAAAATGAAGATTTTATCGAGGGATGGTCAGAGTAAAAGTGAACATACAAGTTATTATTAGTAGGCTTGCAAAAAATTTCAAATTGGAGTTGATTTGTGATGACAAAAATTAGAAGAAAAGCTAGAAACTCAGATGAGGAAACTTTGCAAACTATCACAAACAGAATTTGCACTTGGTCAGGAGACAACAATATGGAATTTAATACCGAAGAATTTCAGTTCTTAAGATATGGAACAAGTGAGGAACTAAAACGGATAAATTATCATGCCTCAAATAAACAGGAAATTCAAAGAAACACAAAAGCAAAATTTGAGACACAAGATAAGAGCAAAATTAATAACCGGACAGCTACTAAGAACCTTTAAATGAAGGGACAAGAATGTAACGATTCCTTTTCTGAAACCACTGATCATACTAAAACTGGAATACTGCTCATTCTTTACGACCCCATATATGGTAAAAATGAAAAAATTAATCAGTTAAAGAAATTCAAAGAAATTTCACAGCCAAGGCTCAAGACTCTAAATAAATGAATGAATGAAATATAATCCTTTATTTTAAAATAAATACAATAATTTTAACATAAAATAAGTAATTGTGAAATTGGGACATTTATTTTATATAATTTGGCCCTTAATACATATAATAGTCACGTTCAAATTATGATTAACACGCAAATGAAATAATAATGAAAATAGAGTATATACAGGGTGTTATAAAGTCCCTATCTATTTCAGTGAAAACGTAGCAAAAAGGGTAAAATTCAATAACAATATAATAGAAGGCATACATTTAATGAATACTTAAGCATATGATTCTACATGAGCACCATCATTATCTCTACAGAGTACGAATCTGTCAGCAGCATTGCGGAACACATTTTGGAGCATGACATGGATTATTTATTTAACTGCTGTTACGATATGAGCACGTAAATCTTGCAGATCTGTAACCTTCGTATGATAGACGTTTGATCTGATAAAGCCTTCATGCAAAGAAATACAAGGGCGTTACGTGAGGAGATCGAGCCGCCCAGGGTCTATTGCCTCCACCTCCGATCCACCGATTTGGAAATCGTTCATTTAGGTACTTCCGAACAATATTTGCGTAATGACAAGGTGCCCCATCTTGTTGAAAGACGATGGTGTTTAAAATGCCATCTGAATGAAGTTGGGGTTCCAGGAATTGCTGAAGCATGTCCCGTTAAATAAGCCGTGTAACTGTGGCTTCAGCAAAGAAAAAGGGCCCATAAATCTTAGATTTCGTCACACCCAACCAGACAGTACAGTAACTTTAGGAGAATCTCATTCCCATTGATAGAAATCAACTGTCTTTTCATTAGCCCAAGACAGTTGGGAGAGAGTGCAATGCAATGGCAAATGTTGATCAGTGTTGCAAAGGAAATGTTGGCATCAGTGCCAGTGCCAAACCCCCCTTGTTGCAAGGCACCCCTCAAAGGGTGAGGAGGTTGTTGCAAGAGCAACAAAGGTTATGAAACTTGGAGGCTGAGCAGCCAGATCGCTCTATTTATTTAATTAAAGCATATATTCTGGCTTAACCAGCCAGTTGACTCAGACGGCGTAATTGGCTTGATCAGGTATGCATTATTAGGGTTGCCAGATTGTGCTATCCAGATATTTTTGGCAGTTGGTTTAGAAATCCGATTTAGAAAGCAGCCATTTCCTGTAATTAAATGTCGTGTGCAACCAAAAGAATTAAATAAAACACCATTACATCATTCTGTTTATTTAGACGAATTAATGGATTAAATTTCACGAAATATATAGAAAATAAATATACAATGGAATATATATGATCAAAAATAATAATAGCATAAGAAATATGAACGATGAATATATAATCAAAATAAATATACAATGGAATATATATGATAAAAAAAATAATAATAGCATAAGAAATACCAAAGAGAAATATATAAAAAATATACAAAACGTTGTAGTATAACCATCAATATATTAGTAGAGGAAATATATATAAATATATATATATATATATATATATATATATATATATATATACAGTTATATTAAATAATAAAATATATTGAAAATAATAATATACAAAACGAAAGAGTATAATCAGTTGCATATTAGTACAGGAAATATATACATATATATATATATATATATATATAATATATATATAATATATATATATATATACAATTAAATAATTAAATAAATAAATATACATCAAAATACTTCATGTTGTACGGCGCAAAACGCTAAACTCACACGTATTCGAGTCTACATTGAAATCTTTATTACTTTGCATTACACGATAAAACCGTCCAAGCATTACTTCACCGCTCAAGTTATACGGATACCTATACTCGATATAGATGGCTTTCATATCGTTCAATACTATTTTTCTGCCCACTAAACATTCGGTTGGCAAGTTATCTTTAAGCACGGCTAGAATACAATCAAAAGCACGCACAAAGAGATCATCTTTAACCACAACATCGTTATTAAATACAAGTTTATAAACACTCCTTTCCAATCGAGGGGTTTTTCTTACCGTCCCGAGCTTTTCAATCGTGAACTCTTCTTCACTCTGCATAGTGGCAATTGAAATAATTTTCCAAGTCGTAACGACAGCTACTCATTATATAGAGATACAGCTCTTCAGGGTGAACAGTATAGGCAAGCTCTGCCCTGTACCGCTCAAGTGCTTTGTACCAAAGGTCAGGATATTTCGAAGAGTCTAAACCTTTTAAACATGCATCCAGCTCAAGACCATTTTCGCCTTGTTCATTTCTACATTCGATAAATCCGTCGAGCAGAGCGGTGTATGCGTATTCAAGAACCGTATCAAAATAAATGATATCCTTAACACGAGCGTCTAATATTCTGTCGAGGATGAAACGGTTTCGCGTAGGGACAAGTACGTTATTATCAGATGCATTCTTCCACATCAGTCGTATATCAATGCATGGCTGATCGTTATTTATACACAACGTACAAACAACGGCATATGAGGGGGCATCACTAATCTGCTCTCTTCTTGTACCTACACCTGCAGGTATTTTATAACGGTCCTCTCCCCACTTCTCAACTATCATGAAGACTCTATTCATCTCCTCAACACTTAAATAAATAACATTACGTTTACAGAGTTTGCTTGCCTGTAGATCGTTTCAATTACAGAGTTAATGGTGCCGGTTTCACGCCTGAACACGCGCAATGACTTCGTCACGGACACAGCGTACGCGTCGTTAAGAATGCTTCTCAAAGGAAGTTCCATCGTATTCGCACGTCTAGTCGGTTCAAGCTCTGAGATGACTATGAGTAACAGGTGGGCGGATCGGCTCGACGGGCGGAGTGAGTCACACTGATGAAACGTGTACGGATTTGTTCGAACTTGTGTGTTTCAGAGGGGTGAGGTACACGGGTGGGCGCTTGATGGGGAGAGCGAATCACACCATAAACTGCTGAAGCGTGTACAGGCTTGTTCGAATAATTGTACCCATTATACTGGACCAACAGAATTTTCCGCTACATGAAGCAATACCGGCTTTAATGTTTTATCACTCACTAGACGTTCATTTCCACAAACTAAACATCTTCACAATCCGGTGCACTATTTGAGAGAAACATATGCCCATATTTATCCTTTTTATTCAACAAGCGATACTCGTCTCTAAAGTCTGTTAAAAACTTACACAAGCCATTAGTCACAACCTCACTACAAACCTCATGATATATATTAATATAGTGGTAAAAATACTTAAGATTCTCCATGATGACAAGATGTACATTCTCAGCCGTAGGGTACGAGTAGTAGGTATGATGTAACATGACATAATATCGCTTGTCAACCACTCATCAACAAGACTCACTATCCATAACCGTTTCTTATCTTCTGAACGTATTGCTTCTTTTACTTCCCGGTATATGTGAGCTTTTATAAAGGTTAGGTCTAAAACATACTTCAATACATCGTTTGTACTACGAAATCCTACAATGCCCTCGCCAGAATACCCGTAGAGAATTTGAACATCTTGGTCCTTCGCACGGCTCAATGTAGCCTTAAAAGTATTAAAGGAGGAGTGAATAAGGAGTATTTAGGTATCCACCACATCTTGGCACTTTGCCGAATACCACTTCATAAACGCTGAACACGCACTATTAAAGGTAGTCATTACTATTTTTCGTCTACGCAGGAGAATACACGGCTGAGCTCAAGGGTGTGCAGAGGTCAACTGAGCCCGCAGGGATAGAGATATACTCAGGTAGTGGCAACAGTCACGTGACCGATCTTACAGTGGGCGCAGCTTGGCTTTTTACTGTACACACACACGCACGCACGCAAAGGAGAAAATGAAACCTTAATTGAAGCAAATATACGTGATAAATAAACATACTGTTAACAATACATATATATATAAATACAATCAAGGATTAAGGTAGACAAAGGGTACAGTATCATAGGTACCAGTCACCTGGTAACGCTTCCTATAGGTGTTACGGCATACCTTCGTGCCCCTAAGATCCTTCACGCCCCCCAGTTTCTGCGCCCGAAAATTGTGCGTCCCCACAGTCAAGTGGGGTGGCTGGTCACCCTCATCTTCCAAGCACAATAGATCCTTCAACGAATCAAAGTTAACGACTCGACGGTTCGCATAGTTAAGCGTGATAATACCTTTAGCCTTCACGATATACTTCATATCATCCCCTCCCCTCACCCGTACCCAATAGGTTTTTGGCCCAATTGACACAAACGAGTCTGTGTATGCACCATCACCATACTCATCTTTGAGCTCGTCAGTTAGCTCTCCGAGGAATTCTCCAATAGCAGGCATATATTCACCCTCTCTCGCTGTGAATATCACGCTATCTATGTCAGCTTACAGAACTCTCCGTCCAAGAGAGTGCAGTAGACCCCAAAGTTTGATGCGGGCGTAGGCCGTTGTGAAACTGGCTACAGGTATGTTTGTAACCAGTGAGGTATCTGTGGCCAGTTCGGTGATGTTGTACTTTATTATGTAAGTATTATCTACATTCATGATCTCCATAACCTCTTTATCGGGAGCGGTGACATAATCCCAGACTTCAATATAACTTTGTGCCAAATGAACGTTCCCTTTGGCTGTATTCTGTGCAAATTTCCCCCAAAGACAGTTTGGACACAACTTTGCACTAAAGCGCTTGCCAGGATTCTTAACAATTAGGGAACGGTCAAGCTGTATACCTTCATGGGCACGGTAACGCTGAATATAAGCCGTTTTTTCATCTTCGGTATCTACCTCTCGCGGATATCCTGATGCTTCTACTTTATCCTTCAAAAAAGCGTTCATATATAGTGTGAAAAGATTGAGTAGCTTCTGAAACCTCCACACCTCATGTATCTTCAATATTCTGTACCCATGGCGAAATGCTAGGGCCAGCTCAGGGCTTGTACAATACTTACAAGAAGTCTCGCGCCTCTGTCTCGTCCCAAGCTAGTCTGTTAGGTATAAAATGGGCAGTCCTTATGGCAGCGGAGGTGTGTTCGGATTGGTGCACAAAATTGCTCTAACGGTGTAAGAGATACTTAAATTCATGTGTGTATTATGCCATATGATGTGCGTAATAAATAATTATTTTTAAATAGTTGGAGCGTTCAAGGTCATCTGTAATAATCTATAGACTACCCCTCAATCCCACTCTCAACACTTAGATTCCCCTAAGACACAGGCGTCTTCAAGTAACATGAATGCGTACAGATCTAAGGTGTTAGATTCCATATTATATAATTTATGTGCTAGGTTTAAGAACGCTGGCATTGAAGGATGGAAGGAAGGGACAGTAATAGCGATAATAGGTTTAATGAAGGAAGTGGAATGAGGATGGAGGTAAGCGTTGCTATGTCGAAGGAAACGAGGTTGGGTGGGGAATTACGAAGGGAGGAGGAAATGCTAAACATAAACTCAAATATTTATTTTAATGCCCTAGACCTAGAAAGACAAAGAGCAAAATACCTTAAACTAACAATGAATTGACAGAAACAGAAGAGTCTGGTCTTAGACGCACTGATAGGTTTAACGTATGTGGCTAGAGGCCGCCACTCAGAATTACCACTACTACCTAAGTCATAATAAGGTTATTTACTATGACAGAGTAGTCATGAGTAGTTATGGAAATAAAATATGATTATACTGTTGATGGCTGACTATATTCAGTTGGGATATAAACTATTGCTGACAATCTTTGGATCCTTGGCTTTTAAGACGAATTTTTTATGCATATGTTCAACAAAATAGGAAATTGGCTGATTATTATTACCATTCGAAGGGTTGGTACCCTTCACAACCGAAATCAATTTCAGAAGGGGGTGCATGGTATCCTCATTTCCTTTATCGTCCCAGCACGCTTCACATGAGCCATTTACACAAAGATGGAAAGGCCGTCTGTGCACCACGAGACGACCCAGGCAATGCGAGGAGCAATGGTGACATTGCATGAATATGGTGTGCCAATAAGAGAAATATCAAGACGACTAGACGTTCATCGAAGCACTGTGGAACGGTGGATTCATCGGTATGAAGCAGAAAACTCAATCGCTACTTTGCCGAGGTCTGGTCCTCCGCGTTCAACATCTAAAGAGGAAGATGCTGCGATTGTTAATCATGCCAGAGAGCATCCGTTTGTTCCAGCGACGCATATTTACAGACACCTGAACCTTCGTTGTAGCGCAAATACAGTGAACAACAGACTTCACGAGGCAAGGTATTTTTCTCGCCGTCCAGCTATAAAACCTGCATTGACGATTGAGCATAAAGAGGCGCGGATGGGATTTGCCTTGCAATACTTGCCGCAGGAGGAAGAATTCTGGAGAAAAGTTGTGTACTGTGACGAAAAAACATTTTCAACAGATAGTCATGGTTCCCTGCATTGTTGGAGGCAGCGCGGAAAACGCTATGAAGAAGGAAATGTTTTCCCGAGCAAACGTAGTGGTCACATCAATCTCGGTGTGTGGGGCTGGATGTCTGGCTATGGTGTCGGAGAATTGACTCAAGTAGATGGACGCTTTACTGGACAGCAATATTGCCAGATACTGGAAGAGGTGCTGCTACCCAGTGTTCGTGCGTATCTGGTTCCAGCACCGGAACCATTTTACTTAATGGAAGATAACAGTCCCATTCATAGGAGTAACGTTGTGAGAGCGTGGTACGAAGATCACCCAGAGATTATTAATCTAATTCTGCCACCACGTTCTCCTGATTTGAATCCGATTGAAAACCTTTGGGCAATAATGATTAACGAATGGGAGCAACGCAATGAAAGAACATTTGAAGCACTTTTAGCTCACACGAGGAATAGTTGGGAGAGCTTACGCCCCAAAACATTCCCTACAATCTGGCCTCTTCTATGCCGCAACAATTGCAAGAAATTATTGATGCCGGAGGAAGCTATACGAAATACTGATGTTAAAGCCATGACGTAAATGTGTATCGAATATATATTTGTTAATATAGAATTTTATTATATTTTTATGTTTGACATCTATAAAAGTATATATTGTGACCATGAAAGAACTTTACTTATCCTTAGTTAGAATCTTTTCTTGCAATGTCTACGCTCGTGGAGATGATAATATATGCATTGTTGAAACAAACTATGAGAAGGTAATAGTTCCAGGAAAAAAATAAAAACTGGCAACATCGAGGTCATCACATGTTTATGGGAATTGTCATATGATATGCTACCAACAAACTCTTATATACTACTTTATACATTATACAGGGTGTCCCAGAATTAACTATCTATTTCAATGAAATCGGACAAATTTCTTAAAAACACACTTTTATTTATGTTTATCATGTTTAATATGTGTTAAAAATGTATACATTTCTAAATTTTTTTCATAATTTTATTTTCATAATTTTTTCATTATCTGGGCTAATGAAAGACCGTCTGAAGTCATAGAATGGCAAAGAGACTCTCCAAAAGTTAACGTGTGGCTTGGAATGACCAAATCCAAAATTTATGGTGCTCCATCTTGTTGAAACACAACATTATCAAGAATGCCATCATCAAGAAGCTGTGGTTCGAGAAACTGCTGAAGCATATCAAGGTAGACGGTACCTGTTACAGTTGCTTCCGCAAAGAAGAATGGGCCATAAATTTTGGATTTGGTCATTCCAAGCCACACGTTAACTTTTGGAGAGTCTCTTTGCCATTCTATGACTTCAGACGGTCTTTCATTGGACCAGATAATGAAAATTATGAAAATAAAATTATGAAAAATTTTAGAAATTTATACATTTTTAACACATATTAAACATGATAAACATAAATAAAAGTGTGTTTTTAAAAAATTTGTCCGATTTCATTGAAATAGATAGTTAATTCTGGGACACCCTGTACTATATTACGTAATAATTACGATGAACAAATCAAATGCAAATTTCTCTGATTCACGGCCCACCAGTCTTGCTTTAGATTTTAGACTAAAGACTTTCATAAAATGGAATAGGTTTAACATAGTTCGTTTAATAGGTTACCACTTAAAACAATGGATAAACTATCTATTAGTGAGACGACCGTGACTTCCTCGAAATGCGAGCGCGTGAGACGTTCACTGAGGAATTTGGTCATTAGATTCTTCACGTAGGATATATATCACAAACAACAATATTGACAACAATTCCCAACAATTACTTAATATCAATAATTGCATTTGAGCAAATAATTTAGACCTGCGTCAAAATAACTTAGGTATCATGCCATGATTTGGGATATTTGCCGAATTAGTCGTTCTCTATAGTCTACACTCTACAGTACAGGGTGTACATAAAGTCAGGATCTATTTTTGTGAGGCATTTGGAAATTATATGGAATTAAATCATAAAATGATAAAGTAGTAACATTTATTAAATAATTAAGAGTAGGATTCGACGTGACGCCCATCAGTACCCCTGCACAGCTCAAATCGTTCCGCAGCATTTCTAAACACATTCTGGAGCATTTCGGGGTTATGTTATCTGCAGCAGTTCGTATACGTGTACGTAAGTTTTCAAGACTCGTAATCTTCGTCTGATAGACGTGCGATTTGATAAAGCCCCATGCAAAGAAATCTAAAGGGGTTAAATCTGGTGATCTCGCTGGCCAAGGTCTGATGCTTCCACGTCCGATCCAGCGATTTGGAAAACGTCCATTTAGATAATCCTGAACAATTTTGTCATAGTGACAAGGAGCACCATCATGTTGATAGACGACGGGGATAGGATTGTTAGTACCGTCGTCTATCAACATGATGGTGCTCCTTGTCACTATGACAAAATTGTTCAGGATTATCTAAATGGACGTTTTCCAAATCGCTGGATCGGACGCGGAAGCAACAGACCTTAGCCAGCGAGATCACCAGATTTAACCCCTTTAGATTTCTTTGCATGGGGCTTTAACAAATCGCACGTCTATCAGACGAAGATTACGAGTTTTGAAAACTTACGTACACGTATACGAACTGCTGCAGATAACATAACCCCGCAAATGCTCCAGAATGTGTTTAGAAATGCTGCGGAACGATTTGAGCTGTGCAGGGATACTGATGGGCGTCACGTCGAATCCTACTCTTAATTATTTAATAAATGTTACCACTTTATCATTTTATGATTGAATTCCATATAATTTCCAAGTGCTTCACAAAAATAAATCCTGACTTTATGTACACCCTGTATATATTGAGACGGTATAATGTAATGCCCAGCTAATATTATGATGACTAGGATTGCTCCATAACCATCCCAACATCCCGAAACTTGCTCCATTCTGCTTCTTAATCATTTGTATTTTAAACACTAAATTGTAGCAGAAGTGACGTAATAATGGACGTCATTGATTGTGTTAGAGCAGTTATGTGCACCAATCCGAACACACCTCCTCTGCCATAAGGACCGCCCATTTTATACCAAACAGACTAGCTTGGGACGAGACAGAAGCGTGAGACTTCTTGTAAGCACTGTACATACACCTCTGATCTTACGTTGGTTGGTTGTATGGTTACAATCACCGTTGTTCTCCTCTGCACACTTCACGCACAGGGGAAACATGAGCTTGTGATCTATAACGACGGGTAAGATCGGCATCCATAAATCGCGAGGGGAAAGCACGTCTACGAAAGAGAGTCCAAAGTAGCGCTCATTCAAGTTATCTGAAAACTCCTCGATGGTTGGTATGGTGGGACCCACCATTTTTTCAGGCGCAGCTACGAGGTAAGGATTGTTCTTCATCATGTAGCGGTATAAAGGCCAGAAGTCGCAGTAGTGGAGTTTCACGCCCTCCGTTTCACGCCATCTGTTTCCATCCGTGCATCATACTCATGCTCCCACACGATTTTGTGAGTGAACTGGGAGCCTATAAGTTGATCACGGTTACGGGTCCATGCTAGGCTGTCGGCGGGGGATCTTCCACAAAGGTCCATGTGACGGCACATTCATCGCGCGGGCATCTATGCCACCAGCAGCCGTTAAAGGAATACACAGTCTTCTCGCCAGTGACTAGATTCTCACTTAGGCCATCAACTAAAAAACACGACCAGTGACCTTAACGGGTACTTCACCCGTGTTGCGGGCATGTTTTATGTATACCCCGGTCTGTTGCTGTTGTTGTATGAGCCAGTAAATAGCCTTGTGCCCATAACTGCGGGGGTTGTTTCTGTGAATGACTGCTAAGGTGTCTTTAGGCATGAAATTATTCTTCAACACTGTAAAACATAATGAGGCGATCGTGGTAGCGACTTTCAACGGATCGCATTTGAAACGGGCTATGTACATCCTTCTAAAGGCCAGGAAACATACCATAAGCACACGCACATCATTCACGCAATAACGTTCTCATTCATCGGCTATATTGTATGGACTAGCTTCATTAAAACTGTTGTAGTAGCGGTCAAAATCTTCACGCTCATCTGTACTCATACTTTTATAGTTAAAGTAATGTTTGGGTGGAGGTAGTCCTACGTAATTCAAAGTTTCGTTAGTGAGGAATGAAGGAAAATACCCTTTAGAAACTTCAGCGGCTATGCCTATGACCTTGGGTAGCTTTGCTAATTTACAAGGTGTGAACAGCAGGGTGTCTTTAAACTGTTCATTACCTCTTATCTGCATCGGTATTAGTTTGTTGCCTCTTTTCAAGGGATCAACTGTAAATATCACCGACGACTCGTGTTCAAGCAACTCCTTATAAAGGAAATGTGCGTCAAATTTTGCCCCGTTATGGGCAAGAGTATAGTCATTTTTTTTAACTTGTCCGCTAATTTGACAATATAGGATACAAAGAGTTTCACAGGGCTGCCATGTGCAGTCGTTTTAAAAACGTTTGTTCGTTTTCCACATTTGTGGCACTCGCCACACTCGATCTCCATGAACTCATCACAGATAGTCTGACTTACGAGTAAATGTGGAATGACCTCTTTGGTTTCAGCTATTTTTAGACTTTGCATCTTTCATATAACATACATGCTTCACTCCATCCGCCTTATATTTGTAATGACATGTAGAACAGTGAATTTCATCGCATTTATGTTTGAAATTCCCCCACTTATCCATCATGTGAAACATGCCACACTTACAAATCCTCATTTTCCTGCAAGTGCCATTTCATTTATGGAGTTCAAAGCATTTATTATTGAAAAATGTACGTCTACACACATTACATTCCCTCTTATCGGTTTCAACAACACGACTTTCACATTTGGGGCTTTTACACTGCTCACATACCATGTAGCAATCCTTACAATGTTTCACCATATCCTCAGTAAACTCGAGACATCCCTTACACAAATCATGATGCCTTCCATATTTTCGACTTTTATCATAACTGGCGTAGAGAGCCATCATGTTACGGATGGGGAGATACGATGTTCCTGACAATCCTAAAATAAGTAGAGGTCTTGCACACAGTCCTACGACAATCATCCATTCCAAATACGACTATACGTGCATTCATTTCCTGCTCGGCCCTTCTCAGTTCTTTAGGACCCATAATACACTCAAACTCAAATTTACAACTTTATGGGTCAGTTTCTGGACACGCTGCCCAACCGTAGGCAGCCATATTTTTGGCGTCCAAGTATTTAGCACAGTGAACATATGAGCTAAGATTATTGCTATAAAACCACAACCACTAGCGATGTTTTAATGCTTTCTGTAAATAACCGGAGAATTGAAATTAAGAGTATAAGGTGTGGCACGATGACCCGGAACCCGGAATACTCTGTCAATATCTACCATGAAGTTGTCCATATTGAAGGCTGTACTACTTTAAAGGCTTGCATTATACGACCCAAGATATATTCTGTCTTTCGCCTCCAAACGTTTGAACGGCATTACTACCCAAAAATCATCTACGTCCCCGTCATCTAACCCGAACCTGAAGGACAACCCAGTCCGGATTTCACGTTCGTCGCTGTTCTGAAGGGCAAACTCCACAATCCGTTCAACTACGTGCCGCAATCCGTTGGTATACAGGGATCCAGGGTCAACACTCACTACGTACCGATTTCTAGTCAGGGGAGGGGTGGGGGTAACGGTGCGCACCAACTCGAATGTTATACCATCCTCCACAGTATGAGAAGCTGCTGTGGAGGAATTACCCAGAACTGAATAATGGGATATATTTGAGGAAGGTACTATTGTGGGGGTTGTGTCGTAAGAAGTAGAGGGATGGGGCTCTATTACTGGGGGTCTAACAACCGGCGCAATCCTGGCACGCTTTATACCTGACGTGGAGGGCTCTTCATCATGCTTCCGCTTTGAACTGTCACATGCTAAAGGTGTCGCTGGTGAGGGTTCGTCAGCGAGGAAGGATTCTGTAGCTGCACTGCCATCGGGTTCGTCTGTGATATCGATGATGGGGGGCTGTACATCGTCGTCATTCACGGCTCTGTGGAAGAAGAAAAATAAAATATAAGAAACAGCACTCAAAGTTTGCAATACTTTGTAAATGACCCACTTAGGGGTGTGACGTGCTAGAGATGGAATTTGTAGAAAAATTCAGGTTCACAAGCCCTTCCACATGTATTATATCTGGCTCTACAGGATGTCGAAAAACTGTATTTATGCTTAAAATCATTATAGATAAGGGGGAGATGTTCTCAAAATTTGTGCATGAAGTAATATGGTGCTATTCGACGTACCTGTCATTGTTCAACGAGTACCAAGATGAAATTTTGTTCCACAAGGGTGTATATGACGTTAATTCTCTAAAGGTAATGAGCATACAATTATTGTAATTGACGATCTCATGTTGAAAATGGATAAAACGTTTGCCGAGACATTTACAGTGTTCTCCCACCATCTTAACATAAGCGTAATCTTCATCAACCAGAATCTATTTTTCAAAAATAGATACATGCGCGATGTGTCGCTAAATACACAATATCTAGTCTTATTCGCACAACGTAGAGATTGGCTACTACCCCAGTTTGTGCACATCAAATGTTCCAGAATCAACGTAAGGAGTTTTTGGAGATTTATAAAGAAGCCACAATTCAGCATTATGGATATTTGCTTTGTGACCTTCCCCGCGAAACACGTTTAGGGCGCTTCCAAGAACGAATATATTCCCAAGCGAATCTGAAACGGTGTATATTCCAAAATAGCAAAGAGGCTGAAGAAATATCGTGAATTAATGAAAATCTATCAACGATTGCCCCGGGCACTGCAACAGATGTTTGTTAAAAATATCGACTTAGACTTTTTAAAATGCATCTGTGAAATGTCTTAATGTTATAAAATGTAATATGCCAATGAAACCCCCTCAGTAGCTCGCTTACGTCGTCACAATAACAAAATACGTGCGCTCCCTCATAAAAGTCAAACTGTGGGTAAGAAAAAGCAAATTATTGTATAAAGAGGAGGATCATTCCTACTCATTTTATTTTCAGTTTTGGGTCATTTACTGACTAGATTAATATAATGGAAGAAGGTGGTAGTGATTCCGCACGAGGTGTATGCTTCATTGCAAAGTTCAAATATTCTAAACACGGCACTAGAACCCCGTAAAAGTAGGTTTAAAAGAATGGAAAGCGAGTTGCTAGCCTTATTAACAGTGAAAAGTCACCTGATGAGAAAAGGATCTTGTACCAAGAGGCCTTGCAGAAATTTCTTCATGAGTACGATGATTATAAGAATCCCACAGAGCTCCCCGTGGTTATTAGGCACAGCGCAAGCAGCGCTGAGCATAGAGAAACAGGACCAGGACCAGGTCCAGGCGTTAGAGATGACCAACCAAAGAACAACGGAACACAACACATCGAACATGTGTTAAAAAACAGTCTCCCACATACATTGAGGAATAAAGGCTTAAGTCTTTATAATCTATTGAGTAAGGACCCCATCATACAGTGGGCCGATACAGGCGAGGTCATTGTTGAAGGAACAAGGGTACAAAGATCCAAAATCGTTGACATTGTTCATGATCTGGTGAGAAAGTGGGACAGGCCCTCATCAACAGGATGGAAGCATATTAAAACAAGACTACAACAAATAAATGTCCCCAAAACATTGATAGTTAATCTGAATAGGTTAAAAGACCTGGATCAAGTCTCGCATATGTCACAACTGAGTACGCCACCGCCCCCAGCAGCAGCGTCTCTGAAGAAGAGAAAGAAGAGAACAAACGGCCAACCTTATCCACGTGTCTCTAAAATACGCAAATGGCTAACATATTAAGTAAACGCTATTATGACATTTCTAACCCCGCCTCCTATGGTGTCGTTAATAGACTGTACAGAGGTGTTTACGGAGTAGGGAAAAAAGATGAGCGGTTTTTGCGAGAGCAGAATGCTAATACACTTCATAAACCGGTGAGAAAAAGGTTTAAAACAGCCAAGACAACAGCGGATTCGATTGACTCTATTTGGCAAGCGGATTTAACAGACATGCAAAGCTATTCAGTGTATAATGACGGATACCGCTACTTCCTATTCACAATAGATTATTCTCTAGATATCTGTGGCTAATTCCACTGAAAAATAAATCGCCTGAAACAGTTGCTAAAGCGACCAAAACATTGATGTTAAAAGAAGAAAGGGTTCCTGGCTATTTTTGTACGGATATAGCGAAAGAATTTATAGGTCGCGCTTTTCAGAACATGCTGACAGAGTTTAATATCTGTTACTATATTAGCAGTTCTATACATAAGGCCTCTTTAGCTGAAAGAATTCAACGTACCATAAATGAACGCATGCATCGCTATTTGGCACATAAAAACACACATATATATAAACGTTCTCGGGTCATTGGCATCATCATACAACCGTTCACACCACCGTGCTATTGGCAAAACACCTAACGAAGTTTTAGAAAGAGGTACGCTGCCAGAGGTGAGAAGAGATGGAGCACCGCCACCACACTCTACACATTTCAAAATCAATGATTATGTAAGGCTATCACGTTCGGGAAATAAATTCGCGAACGGATTTGAGCAAGGATGGACGCGTGAGATTTTTAAAGTTCGTGCTATGAGACCTAAAGGTGAGATAATGATGTATTACGTTGAAGATTTTAATGGGGAAGAGATCGCTGGAGGCTTTCACCGCGGGGAGTTGCAGAAAGTGACATTTAATTTAGGAAAAATTGTGTTTAAAATTTTAAAAAAATTTAGGCAGCAAAGTTTCAGGAAAGATAAAAATGTACCTGTAAAATGGCTGGGCTACCCAGAAAGCTTCAACACCTATATGAAAGCTGCTCCAATAATGAAGCTTAAATAGTACGCAACATGGCGCCTAGCCACTTCTATATCACACTCCCGTCCTCTTCTTCTCTATCTGTACATCCTAACAACACCATGGCCAACTTTGTGACAGAACTCCACGGACTCATTGAATTGCAGCGTGATTCGTATGAGGTGGGTTTATGTGAACTCCAATTAGTCTCCAAATTTTTTACTCTTGAAAATGAGCAAATCATATTTCTGATCCTTAGAAGAATCGATGAGTACGAAAAATTCGACATAACCTTAGATAATACAATGCGATCAGTCCTGTTCGGTGAGGTGCAGTACTATAGCGCAAATGTTTCGCTAGGAATCGGCCATTATGATACAGCCGTGGACATTGTGACGGGGTTAAACAAGAGTCTTGAAAAGTCGTACCTGACAAACGATTTACTTTTTGAAGTCGTAAACATAGACACGCCTGCATGCACATTGAAGTTAAAGTCAACGCTTAGTAGAAATATTAAAGATAAAGAGCTGTTCACAATTGTGGCCGAGGGCCGATATAGCGCAGCTCTCCAAAGAAATACCTTTCACGAGGCACAGCATGACTTGTCCAGCTTTATGTATCATTTGAAGATGGGTGAAAGCTCTCCATCCCCAGACATGTGTTATATTTATAGCAATATCGTAGAGCACCAATTTGTTGGGGACTCCCAGGCGCGTCTGTTGCGCATTGCACACATCCACAACCATAGAGGGAAAAGTTTGAGCATTACATATGACAAACCCCATTATGTGAATGTTGCGACTAATCTATTAACCAAGATCTCGATATATATAAGTACGATTTAGCGAAAAAATTTCCCATTCGGTGATGGGAGCTTAACAGTGAAACTACACTTTCGTCGTTTATAATGAACCGAATGCCATTCACAGTCTATCGAGGAGTGAGATATCAGCGTGGTAGTGGGCTTGGATCCATTTTTCTTCCATACTACGCACCGCTAGATACCTAGGGAGGAAGGCGTTACGAACAGGTTTTAACGCGGCAGAAGACATAATGGGTGGAAGTAAGCCTAAAGAAGCTCTAAGAAACATTTAAAACGTACACGGGACGAAATCATCAAAGATGCAAAGAGAAAAATGCGTGGTGGCGGAAAGAAGAGATCTTCCAGGAAGAAGGGGTTACCATCACATGTCTCTAAACGTAAAAGGAAATTAAAAAAGAAGTGCTCTAAGCGTATGAAACCTATGGCTGATCATTTTTTAACTGATATAAGCTGAGGACACTATTCTCACGAATCATGGGCTGATTACTAGTTGTCGAGAGAGATGGCACTATTTCTGACTCGTCATGGCGCGTTTCATCCATCCGTGTAGTTCACAATCCTGTAAATCGGAACTGTCCCTCTTTGATATGCCTCCCACTCAGGTCTCTATTCAGCATAGCGACTTTATTACAATTAACCCATTAAACATAACACTGGTATGCATATGAAATTTTTTTGTCTGCTGTGAGGGTTTTTTCAACTCATATTATATAATTCGACCATGCTGAATTCGAAATGACATTGGTTTTCTTCAATCAGGTCAGGTTTTTTCTCTATTGGCCATTTATTATAAGTCCAATTTTATCCCCAAATTTATTGAATTTTTAACTTAAACACTGTAGATACGAGTAATATTATAAGAACACTCGTGAAAAATGAAAACATTGTGTGAATAAATACTTTTATTCATACAATGAATATGGAAAAAAGTTTATTGAGGAAGGAAGGAAGTTTTTTTGGCTTTCCGTCTGTTTTTCTTTGGGCACGTCTCGCTTCAAACACCAGCAATAGTCCGCCAGCATATTGATATCCCAGTTTCCCTGGTACCTCTCTTCTATTATTTTGATATCTTGGTGAAATCGTTCACCCTGTTCCTCACTATAATCCCCGCAATTTTCACGAAAATAGTCCAAGTGGGACCACAAAAAGTGCATTTTTATGGACATGCGCGACCCATGAGCTTTGAAAGCTTCCATCAAGTTTTCGACAACGGACTCGTATTCTGGACTTCTACGCTTGCCAAGAAAATCAGTGACAACTGATTTGAATGCCTGCCAGGCATTCTTCTCAGTTGGAGTCATTGCGTTTTCGAACTGAGTATCCTTGATCAAAGTTCGAATTTGAGGACCATCAAAAACCCCAGCATTTAGTTTAGCATCAGATATATGAGGAAATTTACTCTCGAGATATCGGAATGCTGAACCTTCCTTATTCATTGATTTGATGAAATTTTTCATCATGCCCAGCTTAATATGAAGTGGTGGGAGCAAAATTTTTGTTGGTGGTACAAGGGGCACTGAAACGACATTATGCGACCCAGGTTCAAAATTCTCTCTGGATGCCCATTCACGCTGTGCATAGTGCTTCTCATCCGCTCGGCTATCCCATTTGCAGAGGAAACATGGGTATTTCGTGTATCCCCCTTGCATTACCAATACAAATGCCACAATCTCAAAAAAAATGAAAATATTTAAAGAATTTAGAGAATTTGTTCTATCAGATAAAAAAATCTATGCATTGGACTGTATCACTTCTGTGGGGAAGTTAAGTGTTCTTATACGCTCTCAAATAACCTTTTGAAAAACAACATAGTCAATAGCAATAGTTTACTTATGATATTAGTATTACCTTCAAATCTCCACAGATCCTCCAGTTATGTTGGTCGTATACGAGAGCATCCAGTAAAATTTTCATGTTATCGTAGCTCTCAGTAAGTTGTACGGAATGTGCTACAGGGACTGATGCAACCCTATTCCCAATGTTGAGAAGTACTGCTTTCAAACTTCGTTTAGACGAGTCTATAAATAGCCTCCATTCTGATGCGTTATATGGCAGGCCCAAGGATTCGATTAGCCCCTCAACATTGCAGCAGTACACTAAGGAAGAGGTATTTTCGTGCACTGCAAAAAACTTGCGGAATTCTTCCTCTCGTTTCCTATACCAGGAGAATGTTGTTCCCGGAGCCAGCAAGTTGTCTTCTCGAAGTCGTGAGCCCAAGATCTCGGCAGCTAATTTGGAAAGTCCTAAATCCCTGGTAAGATCATTAAGTTTGGTCTGGTTGAGAGGCCTCGGCTCATTTGAAGCGGTATTTTGAGGTATATACGACTGGGACTGGTCATTGGCATTGGTCATTGATTCATCATCAGAATCATCGAAGTCCAGGGTTTGAGGTGGGTCGGGTATTGGAATTCCAGGACCATGGGGTACAGGTCTCATAGCAGAAGGAATGTCAGGGTATACAACAATGTGTTTATTCTTCTTGTTAACTCCTGAAAATAGAAACACAGAAACATGGATATAAAACTTGCATATGAAACAGAAAAAGCATTCAGACAGTGGCGGCTCGTGAGGGAAGGCTGCGGTCTGTAAGATATGAAATAGGTCGATGGAGTCTGTATATTTTCTTTCTTTTCATTCATATTGTCCCTTCGGGGACAATATGAATGAAAAAGAAAGAAAATATACAATCATTGTATATGTAAGTGTAACTTGTATAACAATATGTATGTGTAAATGTATTTTCTATAACAATATGTATATGTAAATGTATGATTACCATTATGGTGAATATTATGCTATATATGGTGAATATTACATTATGGTGAATATTATGTCAAGTTTCATACGAGGATTTCAAAATATTTAAGAAAAATAAATTTATAAGCCCACCTTGGAGGTTTGTCATGCAGAAATAGCAATCTGTCACGTGATCCTTTCCTTCTCTCCAAATCATGGGAATTCCAAAAGGCAAAGATTTCGCTCTGCCTTTGCTCCATCTTCTCAAATTTTCAATGCACGTCTTGCAGCACATATGAGGGGCGAAATTTTTGTCCTGGTCCCCTAGCTTAATTCCAAAGTATGCTCTATACATTGTCTTCACAAATTTAGTGATTTGGGACTGGTTATTTGGCATGGTAACCGCCCCACATATGTAGCAGAATCTATTGGGATCATTTTTACACGCTCTATTCATTCTGAAATATTTTATCTATATGCCTGAAAAGTAAAAAAAGATATTATACAAGTGAAACAAGTGATGATAGATGTTACTGTTCCAATTCCGCTTTGACAAAATCACGAAAAATTCTATTTTACTTATGAGGCCATAGCCGGATAACCTGAGCTGATTGAGAAAAACGGATTGCAGATTCGAAATCAGCAGGAAAACCTCTATAAGAATCACTTACAAAACCTTGACAGCAAAATTGATGCATACCAGTGATAATTAGTTCGCCGAGTGCCTCTATAGAATTCGTGATACCCAGCTCAAGCCCTTACTTTTTTGACCCGAGCTGCATGCACATGTACGCTAAACTGCGTATAGCCCATTCAGATGGAACGGACTGCGATGATAGTTACTCAGCGTACCCTGAAACCAACTTTTTACACTCCATATTCAGCCAGTGTGAAGTGTATTTAAGTCAGGTTAACATCTTGGCAGGAACGGGGTATTATCACCTACGAGCCTCTCTGGAAAATGTCCTCAACTTTTGAAAAGAAGCGTGGAACACTTTTTTAACAACCGAGGGTTTTTATCTGACTAAAGATGAAAATGGTGTAAAGTATAAGTTTAAAAATTCTAAAAAAATTATATACGAGTGTTTTGGACGTTTTCATACAGATTTCACATTCCAGGAGAAACTACTTATGAACGGCATCGATCTGAAGTTAAAGCTCAACCGCACGAGTCCTGATATCTTCAGAAATATGGGGTCTCATCAAGAAGAGGGTGCAAAACCCGTTGTGATTCACATCATGGAGGCGTATTTGCGTATACGCCGAGTGAACTTAAGTTCGCCAAAACAAATAGAAATTGAGAAAGACTTAATACACGCCACTGTAAAATACCCAATTAACAGGGTACAGATCAAACTATACACGGTGCCCGCCGGGTTGGCCTCAAAGCAACTAGAAAACGTGGTCCTTGGAGTCCTACCTTAAAGGATATTAATTGGAATGCAGGACCATGCCTCGACGAATGGAAAATATAAAAAGGGTGCCTTTAAATTCGAGAATTTCGGCCTTAAAAATATTACTCTATACGTAAATGGCATCGCTTTGGGAGGGACTATGATTACGGACTACTCATCAGACGCTGTGTTCTCGCTCTGCGCGAGAGCTTATAGTAATCTGGCTCATAATGCAGGGGCATGTGACGAGCTTGGGTTTGGTGTAACGCAGAAAGAGTTTTTCGAAGAATTTAACATTTATTCATTTGATATTACCCCTGACTTGTCTGCTAGTATAAATGCGCACTTAAGTCCACAACAGAGCTGGAATATCTCAGTCATGTTGGAATTTGCCAAGCCTCGTGTACCTCGAATCAAAAGCACTAATAGAAGTTGACCGTTTCAGGAACGTGGTCACAGACTTTGAAAATGGACGCGAATACATTCCAGAGAGTAAAGAAAAGTGATCAAATCACACGCTCCAAATTTATCGGTGTGTTTGCGAAGAATGAAATATTGAAATTGCCAACTACGAGAAACAGGTATGGGATTATCGTTAACACCGACATTGTCGGGGGTGAGGGGATTCATTGGTTTGCAATCAATTTTAAAAATAGGGAAAGAATATACTATTTTGACACACTCGGCACTCAGCCCTTGAATGATTCTGTGGATGTAGAGTTTATTGAGCAGATACATGTACCTGAGATTGTATAGAACCCGTACCGCTTTCAAGGATATTATAGCAACACGTGCGGCATGTACGCCCTCTCATTTCTCATGCACATGTCACGTGGGAAGGGATTTATAAATTTTTAAAAATTATTCGACTTGTGCGACACTGAAATGAACGATAAAACGGTTTGCAGACATATAAAAAAAGTTTCCCATGTGTTAGCACCCGCTGTGTTGTGTAAAGGTGTATATCTATATTGTGTAAAGGCCTATTTGTAGCCATTAAGACTTATTTAATGGACACAGGTTTCGCTTTGTACATGTTTTCTACCATTTAATAACTTAAATGAAAATACAATGTGTTTTGTTCTTAACCCCAAAAATACTTACATTAGCTTCTCGATGACCTGGCATTCGTTGGACCGGATGTGAGCCAATACCTCGACCTCTGTGTTCAGGTCACTGAGTTGGCTGTGCGGAGAAGCAACCGCATTATTTATTCCCCTTTCATCAAAACGAAAAGTAGCTATAGCACGATCAAGTTCCGCATCGGTTCTATAAAGTTAAGTAAAAATAAAGTTTAATTAAAGAGCTACAATAAGAGAAAATGCCACGAATTTTAAAAATTATAATAAAAAAGCAGATATCCTGACAGTTTTCAAAAGTAAGAGTGCTAAGACTTCGTCTGCCGACACCTTGTCTCGATCCCGGGCCCGCAGGCAATTCTTAAAAGTTTTTAATATTTGTAAAATCCTACTGGGAAGCTGTCTTTAAATTTTTAAATTATCGAGAAATGTACAAATAAAAACACACCATATATATATATATATATAATATATATATATATATATATATGTATATACAGAGAGCGATCAAATTATTAGAGCCACTACATAAAAAATAGTTTTTCTTGTATAAGTTTATTTCTAATGCTAATAATAGTAGAATTTGGCTAATTTAAACACTTATTTTATTTCAGAATATATTTATATACACTCTACAGTCATATTAAACACATTTAGTACTTAGTGGGTCCTCCTTTGGCCTTAATTAAGGAAGCAACCCGTCTAGGCATACTCTCTATACAGGCTTTGCAGCTGGCCTGTATCTCAGGATCACGGTTCCAAACGTCAATTATTCGTTCTATTAACTGTATTCGAGTTGTTATTTCCTCGCCTTTCACTCTACGTTTTACTATTTCCCATAGGTTTTAGATAGGGTTCATATCTGGAGAATTTCTTGGCCAATCCACGAGATGAATATTCTTTGCAGCCAGAAAACTTTTAACTGACTTTGCAGTGTGGCATGGGGCCGAATCTTGCATAAAATGGAATGGCTCACCATTTGGAAACCAGTCGGCGATCTGTGGAATAAGTCTTGTTTCCAAAACCTTTCGGTATTGGTCCTGCCTCATAGTACCCTCAACAATGTAAATTCGTCCAGTACCTTTACCGCTAATCACTGCCTATATCATGAGAGATGTTGGATGCTTAACCGTACTTACGACACAGTCTGGATGATATTCCTCACCAACACGTCGCCTAACGTACTGTGATTTATCAGACATGACTTGGAATGTGGATTCGTCACTGAAACACACCTGCAAATGAAAAGAGAAAGAAATTATTGCAACCAAAATGAAATGTGCCTTGTCATACAAATATCAAAATAATGCATTTTACTCAAAATAAGCATTAAAGATTACTAAAATATTGTGACTTACCGATTTCCAGTCATCTACAGTGAACTTTGAGTAGTATTTAGCCCACTTTAATCGATTTTTGATCATTGTTGGAGTTAATTTTGGCGTTTTCCTTGGCCGGCGACTACTCAATCCAAATTCCCTGGCACGCCTTCTTAAGGTCATTGTCGAAATGTTGATGTTTTCCTTCTCCAGCTCCAATTAAAGTTTGTTAGTAGTGCTTCTCCTATTATTTACTAGTTTCTTTTCAAAGCATCTGTCGGCTCTAGGTGTAGTTATCATTTTCAGACCACATTTACCCCTTCTGTTTGGAGTCAGCTCTGGATTATCCCCTTCAACTTTAATTTTTGATGCGATCTTGTCAACACTTGCACGTGACACATTTAGTTCTCGGGCTATTTTTCTGTGAGAATAATCAGTTGCAATCAGCAGCGAGAGCATTCTACCTTTCTTCTATGGCGATAGATCACATTTCTTACCCATGTTGGGTAGCCTACAGCACATAAAAGTTATTCCTGTAAAGAAACACTAATTTAATAAAAAGAATCACAATACGTTGCTGAGAAACAATATCATATGGGTGTATGAGTGCATATTCCACGTACAATGGTTTAAATATAATAACTTATCATTAACTTAACATACACTTAACGCACCTGACCACTTGACACAATCTTCCCCGTTCACAGCTGAAAGACTACTGAACCCACTTTTCACATACTCCCCTCCCCCTACTCCCCAAATTAACCCCTATCCCCAGTTTCTGTTATTCAGGTAGAGAACACTACATGTGTTAACAAATTGGAATACTGTCTGCATACTTAAAAGGTTATTATTTAAACTAAAAACACCATATTATAATGAAAATGTATTTTTTCAAGGGGTGGCTCTAATAATTTGATCACCCTCTGTGTATATATATATATATATATATATATATATATATATACCGAAATAACCACGAAGGAGACAGACAATGAGCAAAGCAAGTGCACTAATTTACAGCTCAAAAGGAAGAGTAGCTGGGTGTGCTAAGACATCTCAGAGAATAATTAAAAGCGAGTACGCTAATTTATAGCTCAAAAGTAAGATTAGCTGGGCATGCTATGCTTCGTCTTCCTGCAACTGGTCTCGAACCCGCAGACAATTCTTAATAGTTTTTATTATTTCTAAAATCCTACTGGGAAGCTGTCTTTAAATTTTTAAATTATCGAGAAATGTGTAAATAAAAACACCATATATGCCGAAATAACCGCGGAGGAAAGAGAAAATGAGAAAATAATTAAAAATATTTTTCAGAACGCATTTATTGTGGCCTTTTATAAGTTAACACTGACTGAAACGTTATATATAGACCGAGAATAAAGGACAAACTATTTTTCAATACTCATTTATTATAGCCTTTTATAAGTTAACACTGAATGAACCGCATAGCATCACCATTTATATATATATATATATATATATATATATATATATATATATATATATATATATATATATATCGAAATAACTACGAAGGTAACAGACAATAATTGAAAACATTAAATGAACCGCAGTATGTATAATCACAAATTAATCACTTACATTTCAAATGAGTTGTCCGTTGGATCTTGCAATGCAGCGCAACTTTCTGCAACACTCTGCGTTGAAAGTAGAGTGCTCCCATCCACAGCATTGAAAAGATAAATTGCAGAAAGCGATAGGACGTCTTCATCTTCAAACAAATCGGGAGAGTTGTATAACTGGCTCATATTGTATATTTCAAAAGCACTAAGCAGGAAAAAAACACTGAAATTAGGCTCTGAGATGAAAGTGCTCCTTTTATAAATGGGATCGTGATCAACCTACAACACACGAAATGCGAGCTTCCTATTGGCTATCGGAGAATTTTGGGCGAGACTTGACGCGTAGGCCTGCACAGCGGCCAAACATAGATTCTGGGCTCTGCCCACAGGGCTGTGATTGGCTACCCCGTGAAATCTGGGACGTGTCAGATATTCCAATTCGTAGAGAGAGAGAAACGCTTTGTTTTTTAATCTTGTATTCGGCCCGAGAGAGAGAGAGAGCGGGAGGGAGAGAGAGCGAGAGGGAGAGAGGGAGAGAGCGAGAGAGAGAGAGCGAGAGAGAGACGACGATAGTTTGTGAATTTATTTATGGTGCCCTATCTAAAATAGGATCGGGAAAAGTTTATTGCTTCTGAAGTATAAAACTGGGGGTTAATTATCCATGAAGAAAACTCATCAGTGCGCGAAGTTCTTCAGCCCTTCGCGACAATTCTTCCCATCTGTAAAAGTTTATTGTATCCCGGAATTCTTATACTATACAATAAATAAATTTAAAAAAGTGACAGAGTATTCCGGGTTGCGGCTCATTAACCCCAAAGTTTAGATCATAATGAAGTTTATCTAAGGGATATATATATATATTCCATAAATGTTTATGATCTTCTATTGATCATCTGTTTACTTCGTTTAATTCGGAAATGTTCAGGAGGGAATTTGATGACACTGTCCTACATTCTCTCCATTTCCCTCAAGTTTTACACTCCAACTTAGTGCGAGAGAGAGAGAGAGAGATGAGGATGGTTTGTGAATTTATTTAAGGTGCCCTATCTAAAATAGGATCGGGAAAAATTTATTATCTCTGAAATATAAAACTGGAGGTTAATCATCCATGAAAAAAACCCACCAGCGCACACAGTTATTCAGCCCTTCGAGGCAATTCCTCCCACCTGTAATAGTTTGTTGTATCCCGGAATTCGTATACGATACAACAAATAAATTTTAAAATAACAGAGATGCGTGCTGGTTGCAGTCATTGACCCCAAAGTTTAGATCATAAAGAAGTTTATCTGAGGTGTATATATATATATATATATATATATATATTCCATAAATGTTTATGATCTATTGTTCAGCTGCTTACTTCGTTTAATTAGGAAAATGTTTAAGGGGGAATTTGATTATACTGTCCTAACTTCTCTCCATTTCCCTCAAGTTGTATACTCCAACTTAGAGAGAGAGAGAGAGAGAGAGAGAGAGAGAGAGAGAGAGAGAGAGAGAGAGAGTTACAAGGAATTACAAGGACAAGAGGAAGCCTCAAAGACCTTTCGGTCCACTCTGAGAGGTTCCTATTATTAAAAGTTTATTTTTCTTTCAACTATCCTAGCAGTAGTAGAAAACTGGATAGAAAAGTAGAAGGCTCTCTCCCCACCCTCCTCTCCCTCACTGCCAAAGGCAGGTACGGAAAAAGGTTGAAGAAAATACCTAGACCCTGGAAAAGTAGCCAAGGAAATTTTACAGGAAAGTGGAGAATATTTAAATAGCTCTATATTTAGCTTGCTCACAGAGACACCGTGCATTGATAGGGCGGGTCATACTATGCATTTTTTTTAAATCAATGGAGAGGGGTGTTCAAATGACATATTTTGGTGTATAGAACACAATTCTGAAGAAAATATTTAATTCTGATAACCCTAACCTACATCATTTTGCAGTTGATTATTATTAAATTGTTGATTATTTTACTATTGTAGTTACCCCAGAATATGTCTTCTCACTTTTTCTATCATGGCTGCTCACGTTATCTCTCATAGAGCATTGTTCTAACTAATTCATATAAACACATATAATGTAATTCATATAATATAATAATATTTAAATACTCAAATAAAAAGGTGTGCCATTCCACTTAATTGTAATTATCATACAGTTTGGTATATGAAATATTTTGACGGTTTTCTGGCGCGCATAAGGCCATTTTCTGAGCCACCTTTCTCAGAGGCTAGAATGTAACGTTTCAGAACATTCTAAAACGTTTTGTGAAATATTTGAAGTGACTCATGATTTATGAAGCTATTTTACCACCTCGGCTTGCAGTGAGGGGATAGATTTGATGGGCGGATTGACCTGACCAATGTGATGATGGAAGCTGAGGGCAGTGACCAATCTTTTCCCGCAAAGATCAAGGAAGAACACTATAGTGTTGTTAGTGAGCCTGGCAGCTACTATCTGTTCCACTTTACCCCAGAGAAAGCAACTAAAGAGTCACATGCGGAGAAGATTGCTAAGGTCCTGTTTGCCTGGCTGAAAGAGAGGGGTTATGATAAGACCTTGTTGGCCATTGGAGGAGACTCAACAAATGTCAACACTGGTGTGAAAGCTGGAGTAATGCGGAAGCTGGAGCTGCACCTGGGGAGAAAGCTGGTCTGGTTGGTGCGCAACCTGCACACTGTTGAACTTCCCCTGCGCCATCTCATTGTTGACCTTGATGGCCCTAATCTGTCAGACAAAAAATTATCCGGGCCAATAGGAAAGCTCCTTGATTCTGCTACAGACTTTGATATCAATCCAAACTTCACCCGAATCTCTGTTGGCCCTCCACTGATCAAGCTTCCTGACAAGGTCATTCAAGATCTCTCAACTGATCAATACTATGGCTATAAAATTGTCTGTGCAGTCAGGGATGGAGTACTTCCTGCAGGGCTGGCTCTGTTAGAGATAGGACCAGTAAACCACAGCCGCTGGCTCACCACAGCGAACAGACTTCTCAGGCTCTGGGTGTCAAAGCACGGACTTAAAGGAAAGAACCTGAAGATTCTGCAATTCATTGTGGAATTCATCATTGGAGTGTATTACCCATGTTGGTTCAACGTGACGGTCAAGCACTCCTGGATCGAAGGGCCTAGGCACATCCTCTTTCAGCTGGACTGCCTCAAGTCCCAGAGAAAGGAGGTGCTGGATATTGTGATGCCAACTGTGAGAAGATCTGCTTAGTATGCCCACAGTGAAGTCATCCTCCAAACACTACTCTGCTCTGAGGATCAGAAGGAGAGGATTGAAGGGGTGGAGAGAATCCTGGCCATCAGGGGGAGGGGGACCCGGACATTCAGCTGGGGGACTCCTCTGTTAGGAGCAGAAGGACACCTGACATCAATTGTGATGCTTCCAGCATCGGTGACTTGATCAGCTGGTCAGAAGGTGTGTCAGAGCCACCTCTCACCTGCTCTCTAAGCACCTCAGAGGTGAAAAACTTCATCAACACCCCATGGAGGTGCGCAACTGGCCTTGCCACACACAAAGCATTGAGAGGGTTGATAAAATGGTGACTGAGGCTTCTGCTAAGTACTTCTCACAGGAAAAGAAGGGATGGAGGGATCAGGGCTCAGGAGACCAGCAGGAAGCTGATGTCCAAGTCTGAGTCAAAGCAGGATTTGTGCAACCTGGCAAAGTTCAAGATGTCAGGAGAATGATCTTTGTAATTATATCCAGTGATATACATGCAGTTCACCTATTAATAAATATAGGTAAAGTTGATTTGGCCTTGTCAATATAAATGATTTACCTTATATCTTTTAATATATTATAAAGGGTTCAAATTATTATTATTATTTATTATAAATAATAATAATAATTTGAACCCTTTATTTATTATTATTTAACAGAGCTGGGCACTTGCGGCTTTTTTGCGGTACTGCGGTACTGCGGTACTACCGTGTTGGTCGGTACCGCGGAAAGTACCGCGGGAAATTTGAATGCGGTAGCGGTACTGCTGTACTTTCAGCGATCCTTTGCGGTACTGCGTTATGCGGTACCGGTTTGGTAGTGCGGTAGTAGTACCGCAGTACCGCAGTACCGCAAAAAAACGCGCAAAAAAACGCAAGTGCCCAGCTCTGGCGCCGCCGCCGCCCATCACCGTCACCGTCACTTCAAAAGGGTAAAATTTGCAATTTAGAAATACAAAATGAATGATGTAGGTTAGATTTATCGTATCCAAAAAATAAGCTCATATTTGAATTCCCCATGTAAAAACACATAATTTAGACACCCCTGATGGTAGGATTTCCTTCAGATTCATGTTCTCACCTGAGTACGACCCGCCCTAACCGTGCAAGCAAACTCCTGCAGAGTTTTCTTATGTTTTAATCTTAAACTATGAGAGTATTCAGTACTTTGTCTAGCCTATTTTTAAACACATTTACACTTTGACTGGAAACAACCTCTGAGGGAAGTTGGTTCCAGATATTAACAATTTTATAGGAAAAGAAATTTCCGCAGACAGAGGTCCTAAATGTCTTTAGTTCCAGTTTAAACCCATTATTTCTTGTCGGATTGACATTTAGTGAGAATAAGTTTCTGTAATCTACCCTGTCTATTCCTTTGAGCATCTTGAAGACTTGAATAAGCTGACCCCGCAACCTCCTCGTCTCTAAGCTAAACAGATTTAGGCGCTCCAATCTCCGTTGGTAGCTTTGCATTCTCATTGAAGTGATCAATTTTGTAGCCCTTGCTTGTACTCTTTCTAACCTTTCTATGTCCTTCCTGAGGGATGGAGACCAAAACTGCGCACAGTATTCCAGTTGAGGCCTGACTAGAGAATTATAAAGAGACATTACAGTCTCCTTGTTCCGAAACTGGAACTGTCTTTTAATATAACCTAATAATTTTAAGGCCCTCTTTTCGACTTCTGCACAGTGCTTCGACGGTTTCAGATCGTTGCTGATATAGACTCCCAAGTCTTTCTCTAGAGCGGTCTCAGTCAAGTTCCTTCCCAAGAGAGAGTAATCGGTCTTCGGGTTTTTATAACCTATGTGCATTACCTTACATTTGTCCAAGTTGAATGGCATCTGCCAAGTAGCAGACCATTCGCCCAACCTGTCAAGATCATTCTGAAGCGTTCTTACGCCCTCCTCAGTACCTACACTACTTCCTAATTTCGTATCGTCTGCAAATTTGGAGATTGCACTTAGAAGCCCGACGTCTATATCGTTAATATAGATGATAAAAAGTAAAGGACCCAGAACGGAACCCTGTGGGACACCACTGGTGACCGGCGCCCACTCCGAAGCCACTCCATTTAATACCACGCTCTGCTTTCTATCTTTTAACCAATCCTCAATCCAGTTGGAAACGAGCCCGGTGATTCCTAGTCCTTTGACTTTAGTTATCAATCTAGCGTGAGGGACTTTGTCAAAGGCCTTTTGAAAGTCGACACTATATCTATTGCCCTACTTGCATCGTACAGTGTATACATATTATGGAAAAACTCTAACAGGTTTGTCAGACAGGATCTATGTCGCCTAAATCCATGTTGAGAATAAAAAATTAGATTGTTAGATTCAAGATGATACACAATACGTTTTGTAATGATGGATTCCAACAGTTTGCCGACAACTGATCTTAAACTGATCGGGCGATAATTACAAGGATTTTCCGTATCACCTTTTTAACCCTTTCATACCCAAATTAAGTCGAAAAGTAAAAAAAAAAAATTGGGATATAAAATTCGTTTAATTGGACCCAAAATAACTGAAAAATATATTTTACAAAGTTTTATTGTTCATAATTAATAAAATACGAAATGTGTTAAATTTCACACATTGGGAACTGGAAGGTCTAAAATTGCTTCCAAAGTTAACGATGAAAATTTCACACACTGGGCATTAAAGGGTTAAAGATTGGTGTTACATTTGCTAACTTCCAGTCGGTTGGAACTTTCCCTAACTCGATTGATTGTTTGAATATGGTTACTAAGTTGTCAACAACATTGTGGCTAACCTCTTTTAATACCCTTGGAAGAAATAAGTCGGGGCCAGGTGATTTGTATTTGTTCATCTTATCAATTAATTGCTGTACCTCATTTCTCGTAAAACTTATGGTCTCTACGGGCTGGTCACCGTCATATGTAATCCGAGGACTTGGCACTTCTATTGTGTCTTCCTCCGTGAAGACTGTAACGAAGAACTCGTTTAACATATTAGCTATATCTTTATTACCGAATTTCAGTACGCCATTTCTATCTTTTAAGGGGCCTACAGAATTTTTAATTGGCTTTCTGCTATTAACATGGGCAAAAATTCTTTAGGGTTAACTTTACAGAGTGAGGCAACTCTAGCTTCTTCATCACGTTTGGCTGATCTAATTAAGGACTTAACCCTCCTACGTAGGTTTATATAGTTTTCTGAATTAGTGTGGTTGAAATGCGACTTAAGTAGTTTGTAGGCTCTATTTCTTCCCGTAATAGCCCTCCTAATTTCGTTGTTAAACCATTTCGGTGACTTTGTTGACAAGGAGACCATTTTAGTTGGTATAAAAGTGTTCTGTAATATTCTAAATTGATCCCTATATGAGCTCCAGGTGACATTGACATCCTCACTTATTAGAACTTCAAGTGTGTCTAAACTACTTCGGAAGCTTTCAAAATTTGCTCTCGAGAAATCCAGTCTTTCACGAGTCTTTTCGCGTGTATTAACTGGAACCCTGAGGTCAAACCTAATCAAATTATGATCGCTGTTACTTAAATTTTCACCAATAGCCAGGTTAGAGACTAGGTCATCTTCGTTCGTGAATATGAGGCCTAGTTTATTATCACCCCTAGTAGGCCCGTCAACCCATTGACTTAAGTTATCATCAGCAAACTCCAACAGTCTTGAGCCCTCAGCATCAGCTGTTTTGTTTTCCCAATTTACATTACCACAATTAAAATCACCAAAAATCACACTGATCTAATTATTCACTATTCTGCTTAATTTGTTATACAAGTTTATATCCTTATCAACGGGGTAGTGAGGTGGTCTATATACTAGAAGTAGCTGCACTACTTTATTATTATTTAGGTTTAGATCAATTCCCAACATTTCATGAGCAGATACGATATTACTGTTTACCGGGTGCAGGGAGTCCCGAGCATACAAAAGTACACCACCGCCTTCGCTTCCGTTCCTATCTTTGTGAAACATTTTGTAACCTACCATTTCAAATTCTCCTACAAAATCCCTTGATTCAGAATGAATCCAGGATTCCGTTATTCCGATGATATCAAAGTTCTCAGTTTTGACTAGCACTATAAATTCCATTAGTTTGTTTCTAATTGACCTAGCATTGAAGAGCACAGTTTTGAGTGATTTTAAGTTGTAATTTTTCCTAACTGGCCTGAGTCGTTTCCCGACGCAGTTGAACTAACTACTGGGGGAGTGGGACTAACTGCTGTTGGAGGGGGACTTACTGCTGTTGGAGAGGGACTAACTGCTGTTGGAGAGGGACTAACTGCTGGGGGAGGGGGACTAACTGCTGGGGGAGGGGGACTAACTGCTGGGGGAGTAGGTTTAACTGTTTGGGGAGCAGGATCAATTGCTGGTTTGGGGGGTCCTAGAGAGAGAGAGAGAGAGAGAGGAGAGAGAGAGAGTTACAAGGAGTTACAAGGACAAGAGGAAGCCTCAAAGACCTTTCGGTCCACTCTGGGAGGTTCCTGTTATTAAAAGTTTATTTTTCTTTGAACTATCCTAGCAGTAGTAGAAAACTGGATAGAAAAGTAGAAGGCTCTCTCCCCACCCTCCCTGCCAGAGGCAGGTACGGAAAAAGGTTGAAGAAAATACCTAGACCCTGGAAAAGTAGCCAAGGAAATTTTACAGGAAAGTGGAGAATATATAAATAGCTCTATATTTAGCTTGCTCACAGAGACCGTGCAAGCGAACTCCTGCAGAGTTTTCTTATGTTTTAATCTTAAACTATGAGAGTATTCAGTACTTTGTCTAGCCTATTTTTAAACACATTTACACTTTGACTGGAAACAACCTCTGAGGGAAGTTGGTTCCAGATATTAACTATTTTATAGGAAAAGAAATTTCCGCAGACAGAGGTCCTAAATGTCTTTAGTTCCAGTTTAAACCCAATATTTCTTGTCGGATTGACATTTAGTGAGAATAAGTTTCTGTAATCTACCCTGTCTATTCCTTTGAGCATCTTGAAGACTTGAATAAGCTGACCCCGCAACCTTCTCGTCTCTAAGCTAAACAGATTTAGGCGCTCCAATCTCCGTTGGTAGCTTTGCATTCTCATTGAAGGGATCAATTTTGTAGCCCTTGCTTGTACTCTTTCTAACCTTTCTATGTCCTTCCTGAGGGATGGAGACCAAAACTGCGCACAGTATTCCAGTTGAGGCCTGAATAGAGAATTATAAAGAGACATTACAGTCTCCTTGTTCTGAAACTGGAACTGTCTTTTAATATAACCTAATAATTTTAAGGCCCTCTTTTCGACTTCTGCACAGTGCTTCGACGGTTTCAGATCGTTGCTGATATAGACTCCCAAGTCTTTCTCTAGAGCGGTCTCAGTCAAGTTCCTTCCCAAGAGAGAGTAATCGGTCTACGGGTTTTTATAACCTATGTGCACTACCTTACATTTGTCCAAGTTTATTGGCATCTGCCAAGTAGCAGACCATTCGCCCAACCTGTCAAGATCGTTCTGAAGCGTTCTTACGCCCTCCTCAGTACCTACACTACTTCCTAATTTCGTATCGTCTGCAAATTTGGAGATTGCACTTAGAAGCCAGACGTCTATATCATTAATATAGATGATAAAAAGTAAAGGACCCAGAACGGAACCCTGTGGGACACCACTGGTGACCGGCGCCCACTCCGAAGCCACTCCATTTATTACCACTCTCTGCTTTCTATCTTTTAACCAATCCTCAATCCAGTTGGAAACGAGCCCGGTGATTCCTAGTCCTTTGACTTTAGCTATCAATCTAGCGTGAGCGACTTTGTCAAAGGCTTTTTGAAAGTCGAGATACACTATATCTATTGCCCTACTTGCATCGTACAGTGTATGCATATTATTATGGAAAAACTTTAAGAGGTTTGTCAGACAGATCTATGTCGCCTAAATTCATGCTGAGAATAAAAAAATTAGATTGTTAGATTCAAGGTGATACACAATACGTTTTGTAATGATGGATTCCAACAGTTTGCCGACAACTGATGTTAAACTGATCGGGCGATAATTAAAAGGATTTTCCCTATCACCCTTTTTAAAGATTGGTGTTACATTTGCTAACTTCCAGTCGGTTGGAACTTTCCTTAACTCGATTGATTGTTTGAATATGGTTACTAAGTTGTCAGCAACATTGTGGCTAACCTCTTTTAATACCCTTGGAAGAAATAAGTCGGGGAGAGGGAGAGAGGGAGAGAGGGGGAGAGGGAGAGAGGGCGAGAGGGAGAGAGAGAGAGAGAGGAGAGGGAGAGGGGGAGGGAGAGGGAGAGGGCGAGAAGGAGAGAGGGAGAGGGAGTTACAAGGAGTTACAAGGAAAAGAAGCACCTCAAAAGGCCTTGCGGCCCATACCGAGGAGGTACCAATGGCAACGGGTGCCAGGGAAAATTTTGTACACACTCAAATAGTGTGCAAGATTTGGTCTAACCTTTTCTTGAACTGATCCACAGAGGAACTGTTCACAACTTCTGAAGGTAACCTGTTCCACGTGTCACAGATCTTATACGTAAAGTAATTCCCACACACACTAGTCCTAAACCGTTTCAAATCCAACTTCCAACCATTGTTGCGAGTTGGGTTATCATTTAAACTAAACATACTTCTAAAATCGACATCGTTGAACCCGCGTAACAGCTTGAAAACCTCGATCAGTTGACCGCGCAGCCTTCGAGTTTCAAGCGAAAACAAGTTCAGGGCGCGTAACCGTCGATTGTAGCCCATATGCCTAACGGAAGGGATTAACTTTGTGGCCCTCGCCTGCACTCGCTCCAGCCTCTCAATATCTTTCCTGAGGGTGGGCGACCAGAACTGCACAGCATACTCCAGGTGCGGCCGAACAAGGGAATTGTACAGTGAGAGCACAATCTCCTTGTTCCGAAACTGAAATTGCCTCCTGATATAACCCAATAGTTTCTGGGCTTTCTTTTCCACCTCTACACACTGTTTCGTAAACTTAAGGTCGCTGCTAATTAGCACACCCAAGTCCTTTTCTAAATCAGTCACCTCGATATTACTACCCAACATCGAGTAGTCCGACTTGGGATTGGCGTAGCCAATGTGCATCACTTTGCATTTACCCAAGTTAAACGGCATTTGCCATTTTTCGGACCACTCTCCTATCCTACCTAGGTCCGCACGCAGTTGCTCGATCGCTTCGGGCGTCCCAACATTGGCCCCAAGCTTGGTGTCATCAGCGAATTTGGCGATCCGACTGACGATGCCACCATCGATATCATTTATGTAAATGATAAACAACAGTGGCCCCAAAACGGAACCCTGAGGAACCCCACTAGTGACCGAGGCCCAACCCGAACTAGCCCCTTTAATTACCACCCTCTGCTGCCTATTCCTCAGCCAGTTTTCAATCCACCTACCTATTTCCCCACCGATACCCAGCGCGCGCACTTTCGCCATTAGCCGGCGGTGAGGTACCTTATCAAAGGCTTTCTGAAAGTCGAGATAAAGTATACCAATCGCCCTACTCTTATCGTACTCACTCAACATGATGTGGAAAAACTCGAGCAAGTTGGTGAGACACGACCTATGCCGTCTAAACCCATGTTGGGAGTCCCCAAGCAGCTTGTAGGAATCCAAATGGTCAACGATCCTATCAGCTATTATCCCTTCTAATAATTTACCTACAACTGAAGTGAGACTAATGGGACGATAGTTCCCTGGACTTTCGTGATCCCCTTTCTTAAAGATAGGGGTCACGTTGGCTTCCCTCCAGTCACCAGGCACCTGGCCCATCGCCAACGATTTGTTGAAGACTGTAGCCAGGTGGGGAGCCACCTGGTCGCGCACTTCTCGCAACACTCTGGGGAGAAACTGGTCTGGCCCAGGAGCCTTAAACGCGCTCAGTTTGTCTATTCTATCGGCAACGACTGTCGCGGTACATCTAACACTATCCTGGCCAGCACCTTCGTGCCTCACGCCTGGCTCGTGAGAGAGAGGGAGAGGGAGATGGAGAGGGAGAGGGAGAGAGAGAGTTACAAGGAGTTACAAGGAAAAGAAGTACCTCAAAAGGCCTTGCGGCCCATACCGAGGAGGTACCAATGGCAACGGGTGCCAGGGAAAATTTTGTCTTTCAACTATGCTAGCAGTAGTAGAAAACTGGATAGAAAAGTAGAAGGCTCTCTCCCCACCCTCCGCTCCCTCCCTGCCAGAGGCAGGTACGGAAAAAGGTTGAAAAAAAAATACCTTGACCCTGGAAAAGTAGCCAAGGAAATTTTACAGGAAAGTGGAGAATATATAAAAAGCTCTATATTTAGCTTGCTCACAGAGACACCGAGCAAGCGAACTCCTGCAGAGTTTTCTTATGTTTTAATCTTAAACTATCAACGTGTTAAAGTAATTCCCACATATACTAGTCCTAAATCGTTTCAAATCCAACTTCTAACCATTGTTGCGAGTTGGGTTATCATTTGAACTAAACATGCTTCTAAAATCGACATCTTTGAACCCGCGTCACGTAAGCGTCGATTGTAGCCCATATGCCTAACGAAAGGGATTAACTTTGTGGCATTTTTCGCCAGTTTCCAATCCACCTACCTACTTCCCCCAATACCCAGCGCGCGCACTTCGTCCATTAGCCGGCGGTGAGGTACCTTATCAAAGGCCTTCTAATCAATCGCCCTACTCTTATCATACTCACTCAACATGACGTAGAAAAACTCGAGCATGATGGTGAGACACGACCTATGCCGTCTAAACCCATGTTGGAGTCCCCAAGTAGCTTGTAGGAATCCAAATGGTCAACAATCCTACTCGCTATTATCCCCTCTAAATATTTACCTACAACTGAAGTTAAATGGTGTTATTTATAGAGGTTCCAAGCCTCTCTTCCCACGCATGAGATAGCAGTAGCGTCCTAATCGTAACAGTACAAAAAAAAAAAAGACAATACTAAAAGTTTTTCTTTTTTTTTTGCAGTCAAAGGAGAACATCCCTAACCTAAGGTAAAAGGACAGAGTGGGATGGGAAGGGGTCCTAGTAACCCACGGGACAGGTTTGTACAACAGACTTCACCTGCCCTCCCGAAAGAGAGAGAACCTAAAGGAATTGGCAGCCAATTTCTCTAGAATCCCACGACTCGGGACCGGAGGGCTGTCACACCCCAAGTATAAAGTTTACAACACGCAGAAGGAACGTGCATAACCTTTATACCCCCTGCGGAGTTTATACCCCCTGCGGAGAGAGAGAGCGAGAGGGAGAGGGCGAGAGGGAGAGGGCGAGAGGGAGAGGGCGAGAGAGAGAGAGAGAGAGAGAGAGAGAGAGCGAGAGGGAGAGAGGAGGAGGGACAGAGAGAGCTAGAGGGAGAGCGAGAGGGAGCGCGAGAGAGAGAGATCCCTGCTAGGGAACCCTGGCTACCCATTTACCTACCAACCGTGGAAGGACGCGCCGCCACCGTGTCTCGAACCCTGCGCACTCAAACCCAGCGCATATAATCGTGTGTGCGTAATATTTTATGGGCGTATAGACGGGTGTGTACTAGGGTGGAGCGATTTCTCTGATTTTTGAAATGACATTAGTAATAGTGCGGAAAATGTGCTATTGTATGTTGAATGCAAAGTGACAAAACCGTTTTTCTCTAAGACAATATCTTCAGGTGCCAATATGCCAATGAATTTCCAATAAAAACTTAAAACCTCTTTATTTTGACAAAAAATTATATACAGCGACTCCATAAATAAACAAATTTATATGTAATAGGACCCCACACATGGTGACGATTCGCATATTGACGCCAATCGCCATAAAATCATCACGCCAATCACCTACGTGTGTGGCCAGCATAACAGTGTGTTAGTGTTAGACCAGCTGTTGCCGAGGTAAGGTGTTACGCTCTGTCCGCTTGCGCAATCACATCAGATCCTTTCACTATTTAATATTTGATGTTGCATTTCAGCACATTCTCTTACACTTTCTTGATCTTGTTTTTATAAATTTGGATTATATATTATAAATCTTGTATAGTAAAAGATTTATAATCAGGTCAGATATGGCAACTAAAAGAATGCCTCGGCAGTCAAGAACAACGGACTGTCACATATTTGGCAATGGAGAAGAACTGAGTCATCGTGTTCTACCAACATCTGAGGGTGTTATGAAATGCTATATATATGAAAGAAGACGACAAAGAAGAGTTAAACAATAAAGATCCTTCTGTTCATGAAATCTCATCGGCGGTTGCAGAAAACTTAATTTCATTATACAATAAAGCATCAATTCCAACTGTATCCTTCAACCGCGTTGTAAAGAAAATAAAAGATTATTTATCATACAAAATATAGATCTATATTAAAACAGCCTAAAGGTATGAAACAAACGAAGTCTTACTTAGATAAGTGCAAAAAATTTAAAGATGATGCTCAAAATCTTTTTCATATTGCCGCTTGTAAATGTAGACTTTCAGTCCTGCAAATGCCCAAAATCAAATCGAGTACCGAAACATGAACAAGAATTCCTAAAAGACCAAAGAACAAAAAGAAAAATGGCCATAGGATCAGTTGATGTTTCTGCTTCTAAAAAAACACAATTAGCACAAGTTATAAAAAGCAGTAGAGATTTGTATCTTTCAAAACAACTGCCAGTAATGTTATCGACTTCATATTCAGAAAGTTTTCAGTTTGAAGATATATTTTCTTCAACAGATACAGAAAAAGAATCTGACGAAACATTTGATGAGCCAATCTCCGTGAAACGGAAACGCATCAGAAACGAACGCGGAAAAAGTTGAAACATAAAATCTCTGAAGCGATTATGCTTCTCTTCATTTGCAAAAGCTTGTGATCGTACAGGTATTTCAGATAGAGCAGCTGCCATAATAACAAGTTCTGTTTTGCACGACATTAAACAAACATCTGAGCCTGATTCATCGCTGGTAATAGATCGCAGTAAAGTGCGCAGAGCTAGGAAGCATCAACATGATCAGCTTGAAGAGGATGCTAGCGTAGGAAAAACAGTTATGAGTATTTATTTTGAGGGTCGCAAGGATAAAACTATTGTCCAAGAACAGAAAGGCTCTAAATTTTATTGTAAAGTTGTTGTGGAAGAGCATGTAACCTTGGTAGCAGAACCAGACCAAGTGTATCTAGGGCACTTTACTTCTGAATCTGGGACATATAAAAGTATATGTAAAAGAATATGCGATTTTTTTAATACACATAACGTTGATTCTTCAAATTTAGTTGCTATGGGATGTGATGGAACTGCTGTGAACACAGGAGCGAAAGGTGGAGTCATTCGGCTTATGGAAATGCATCTCAATAGACCTTTGCAATGGATTGTGTGTCAGTTACATGCAAATGAGCTTCCTTTACGCCACCTCATGGAGAAATTTGATGGAAAAACCACTGGACCTCGTGAATTTGTTGGCATCATTGGCCAGCAATTGCAGAAATGTGAAACACTTCCGGGTGTTCATTTCGAAAAAATCGAAGTTGAAATTCCATCTATTGACAAAGACGACTTGAGCACGGATCAAAAATATTTGTTTGATATTTATCAAGCCGTTTCAATTGGCGAGTGTAGTACTGACCTATCAAGACGAAATCCCGGCAAGATGGTGCACTCTAGGTGGTTAACCACTGCAAATCGTATTCTGAGATTATACGTAGCTACACCTGAACCTTCTGATGATTTGAAAAATTTGGTTTCGTATGTTATGCACGTATATATCTCAATGTGGTTTACAATCAAACAAAGCAAATCAATTGCATATGGAGCTCCTAATGTTTTCAAAACCATTCAGTATTCCCGAATGTTGAACGATTCTGTTCGAGCAGTTATTGAACCAGTGATCCAAAGAAATGCATTTTTCGGTCATCCAGAAAACATACTTTTGAGCATGATACAAGATGAGCGTAGCCATGTAAGAGTACTTGGATGGAGAAGAATAAAGAAAGCTAGAGAACAATATCGTGGAAAAAGTCTTAGACTCTTTAAAATCCCAAAGTTAAATTTCGAAGCCACAGACTACACAAACATGATTAATTGGCATGACATCGCAGTAACTGAACCTCCAATGACGCGTGATTGTGTTTCCGGCGATGAAATTGATACAATGATTGCTAATAGAGAAGTGAAGGCTTTCAACAAGATGCCATGCCATACTCAAGCTGTTGAACGAGTCATCAAGTTAGTTACAGAGGCATCGTCTGCTGTGTGTGGAGCAGGATCTAGAGACGGATATATTCGATCGAGAATGGTAGCACGGAAAATGATGCCCTCATTTCAAACCAAATCTGAATTTCGAATATAATTAGTTATTGACTAAAGTTTTCATTACATAAATCATGTCCATATGGTTGGGTGGTAGGGTTGGGTGGTAGGGCTGGGCATGGGTGGAACTCAACATACAGCCACCTCCTCGTGGTGAGTTCTGGATCATTCGGGCTGTATACGAATTTACGTGACAGTCAGAATGAACGAAGAGCTGTATTTATAGAACCAATTATTATCTGGAAATAAAAAAATCAATGCAAATAATATAAAAGCTATTTCATTTCCGTTCATTGAAAAAAACTCAATATTTAAATCAGTTGAATTTCCTTATATCACTTGTCTGTAAAATACCATTTTTTCAGAATAAATTCATAAATTTAGGTAATAACATTGGTACCTGGAGATGTATCCTTAGGAGGCTACAACTTTTATACGTGCTTACTATCAGGTCACAGCATATTTTGCGCACTATTAGGAATCTTAATTCAAAACTTACATAGAACTTTCCATTTATGCCTTTTACAGAATATTGCTATTTTTTTGCCATAAATCTACATATTTGGAGTAAGAGTGGCACCTGAAGACATTAAGTTAAGGTGCTATAACTTTAGAACGCACTTACTATAAGGTTTTGGTCCATTCTCCACACTATTACAATCCATAATTCAAAAGTTACAAATAAATTTCCAGTTGTCTATTTTTTCTAAATATCACTATAATTTCGCAATATATTCATAAATATGGAGTGAGATTGGCACCTGAAGATATTACTGTAGGAGGCTAGAAATGTAATACACACTTTGTTTCAGGTCATAACACATTTTCTACACTATTACGAACCATGTTTCAAAATCTTGTGAAAACCCCCCGAAAAACGCTCCACCCTAGTATGCACGTCCCAAACCGAGGTATACACTGTGCCAACTGGCTGATAGCGCCTGGAGGCACTGGCTGATTAAGTCGACTGGCTGATTTGGGGCCTGTAAGACAACGTCCGCTCGGCTGAAGTTCTAATATGCGCTTGGCTCCTGTCAAGCGAACACCTCTCTTCCTCTCTCTCCTTCTCCTCTCTCTTTCTCTTGGGTGTAACTCCGCCTCCAAGTTGCAGAACCCTTGTTACTCTTGCAACAACCCCCTCCCCCTTGGGGGGTGCCTTGCAACAACGGGGATTTTAGCACTGACGCCAACATTTCCTTTGCAACATTGATCAACATTTGCAATTGCATTGCACTCTCTCCTTTTGCGCCCATACTACTCGGCAGTTATGGCGATTAACCTTTCCACACGTGTGGAAAGTTGTTTCATCACCGAAGAGAATGGAATGTGGTCCATTAAATTTTCATTCTGAATGTGTTCAACAAGATCGGCACACATTGCACTTCGCTTTGGATAATCCTCTTCATGTAAATCATGAAGCACCTGAATGTGATAACGTCTCTTCTTCAACGTCGATTTCAAAATTTTGTCGACAGGTGATTTGGGTATCCCGAGTCTACGTGATGTGGTACGAATTGACATGCTTCGATGTTCATCGATAACATTACGTACCGCATTTACAGCATGCTCAGAGACACTTGGGCGTCCAGATCTTCACTCATCATGAACAGATCCTGTTCTTCTAAATTCATTTTCATAGGGTTCTGCAACTAAAATAAATAAAAACCGTTAATTCAACGAAATAGATAGGGACTTTATAAACACCCTGTATTAATCTTAATTTATTACCATGGGTATGAAACAGATACAGACAGTCATTATTGGAAATATGATATTACTGTAATACAGTACAAAGAACTGAATGTTAGAAACGAGAAATGAACAAGTTATAAGTAAGCAATGTACATTTAATCCTAGATTAGACATGAGAACTAAACTATTGGGTAAGATTACGTAAATTAATTCTATATTCGCCAAAAAGAAGAACGGTACAGCCCCCTGCATTAGTTCCGCTCCACCCTCTCCGAGATATGGTAGCAACGCAGTCCATCTTTCTTTCCCTGCTGTTACAGCCAAAATTTACTTTTATCTTCATATATTTTGCCAAAAAATTTCAGCCTATTGAGAATAAAAAACAAAACAGGTCAACATTAAATAATAATGCTGTCATCAAATTACACTTTTTTCTCTCATCAAAGATGTATACACACTTTTCTACCATATCTAGTTATCGAAATATGACGTGTTAATTTCAGCACAATTTATCGTAAAAGTACAACTTTACTCATAAAATGAAATGTACACCAACCTAAAAACGTTGCGAGTTCGATATGACTGGTGTTAATTTCAGTATAATTTATGGTAAAAGTACAACGCGGTTTGGCTGTTTTTTTTCGCTCACTGAGCAATTTCGATGATTGGGCGTTACATATATATATATATATATATATATATATATATATATATATATATAAATATAATATATATATATATATATATATAATTAAATGATCGTTAGAAAATATTTTAGAATTATTCGAATGTTCGAAGTTGTTTAAAGATATTTAAGGGATAATAGCAATCAAAATATCATTACTAATCGCATCATCGTTGAACAGACGTTGTAAAAATAACTCCAGTTATTTAGTTTCTTATTGTACTTTGTAATTTTCTTAAAAGAAATGTAAGTTTATTGAATGCGAAACTAGAGAAATTTTAGTTCCGGTTTCATATTATATATATATATATATATAGAGAGAGAGAGAGAGAGAGAGAGAGAGAGAGAGAGAGAGAGAGCTGCTTCAGCTCTGTCACGTTTTCCTCGGGGGATGTTCCAACAGAAAAACATGCTTCCGCGCACCCGGCGCGATGCACCACGCGGGGTGGATGTCCAAGGCCATCTACTCACTGAAGATCTTCCATTTCAAGGACCAGACAAAGCTAACGGCGCATGAGAGGGCTGGCATAACAAACATTTGTCTTTTTGTATCTCTCGTCTACGCCCGCTACTGGCATGAGGTCCCAGTCCCAGAAAAAGCACCCTTCAATGACATTAACCTACTCGCCCTCCTACACGAGTACCCTGTGCGTTCCGTCAAGGAAGCGGCGGTCAAGGCGTTCTGCCGCCACTTATGGTACTTTTCTGAACACCTCGCGCCCCTCGCCCTCTTCGACGATCACGTTAAATAGAAGATTAAAGCAGCCATGGTCGGCAACTTCTCACTTCCTCTGAACCCTAAAGCTCCCAAGCAGGTGGATGGGAAGCAGTTCGACCATCGCACTCCTTTAGAAGCGTACATCACAAGCCGTTCGTTGTAATTGTTCAACCTTCTCTCTGTGAACGGCCAAGAAGAAGCTAAGGCCTTCTTGTCAAAGCCATCAGCCCTCTGGCCAACATACCCAATGTATCAGGCATTGAAGGCCAAAGTCAAACTCCTCAAGGTCGTCAGTGATAGTGCTGAACGTGCTGTTTCTCCTTATCACATCATATAACGCCGCACTGACGAAAGACGAGACTCAGAAACAATACTTGTTGCGGCTCATAAGCAGTCACCGCGAAACCTTACCGGTTTCAACGAAGGCGGTACGGAACGTCAAGAAACAGGTTGTTTGAGATGTTTTATATCTCATGAACGAGATTGAAGTTCCTCTGTATTATCCGATACGATACAAGTGTTGTTATTATTGTTTTTCATTTCATTGCTATTATACAAATAACTTAATAAGGGATTATGAAAAGTAAAAATTAATTTTCTACAGTTTTGTTTCAAGCACCAAAAATGTCGAAAAAGTGACCTTTAGATATTCTCCGATATGCCTAATATTTTGCATGCTTCATTAGTTCTTTATATATACAGTATGTAATAAGGAGAAACTTGTGGAAATAAACATTTCTGATTTTATATTTTTGGGCCACCCTACTGTACATTCACTACTTGCATAATGTTACTTGTTTCAATAATCCTTAGCGGATAGTTCACTTGTAGTAGGATTGAAACTGATTGCACCAGTCAAAAAACTGAAATTTAAGACAATTTGGTCTCAAATTAATCTTCAATAAATTTTTTAAATTTTAATTTTAATTGATCAATTTGAAAATAAAAATTTGCGTCGAGTTCCTACCAAACGTTCATAATATTAACTAAATTATTTTAAATGATTTTATGGTAACTAAAGAAATAACTCATCGGAGTGTAAAGCGGTTCAACAACGTGACGTAGCAGCGGACTTAGTTCTGACGTTCATGGAAAATCACCGGTTGTTCCTCTTCACCAAATCTCAATATTAAAGGCAGAAATCAACGTTTGAGACTGAGGAATTCAGAATGTGAAGTTGAAGTTTCCTTACAAATCGTGCAGGAAGTCCGCACAACACAAATGCTTCTCCACACTTTTGCTGGAAGGGAAAAGAAAAACTCAATATTAATGGAGTAGTTCAGCCACAAATCTTAAAACATCTAAAAATATGAAACCGAACAAGTCTTTTATTAGTCTGACGATATGTATTAAATAAAAAAAACCTGTACTGTTTGTGGAAGTTTCTGCATTATTATAGAGTACTGGAACACTCATCAAAGGCATCTTGCATTTATGTACAATTATTTACAATAAAAAAATTTAATTAACTTTCAATGCGTTACATATGACTCTATCAGTTTTTAATTTAAAGTTGAGTCATTACGTCATCAACCTTCAGCATCTGAGATTGGCTGGAAAATTTATTTAACCACTTAATTATAATAATGCAATTATATAAATATAGTTGCATCATTATAACTAAATAACATCATAAGTAGCTAAGAAATTATAAATTATAACTTAAATAAATAAATAAATAAGTAAATAAATAAATAAATAAGTATAATAATTAAAATTTTAAATTAAACAAATAAAAATAAATAAATATAATAATTAAAATTATAAATTAAATAAATAAATAAAATTAAAATTATAAATTAAATAAATAAATAAGTAAATATAATAATTTAAATGATAAATTAAATAAATAAATAAATATAATAATTTAAATTATAAATTTAATAAATAAATAATTAAATATAATAATTTAAATTATAAATTAAATAAATGTAATAATTTTATTAAAAAAGTTTATACTTTGAAATTACATAATAAAAATTTTCTGATCCATCCTCATTTTAAAAACGGAAAAGGAGAGTAGTATGGATGCAGAATGGGAGAGTGCATATGCAATTCCAACGTTGATCAATGTTGCAACCCCCATTGTTGCAAGGTGCCAACCCTCCAACCCCTGTGCCAACCCCCTTCCCCCTTGTTGCAAGGTGCCAATCCCTTGCCCTTTGTTGCAAGGTGCCAACACCTTCCCCCCTCCCCCAGGGTGCCAAAAAAAGAGCAAGGGGGATTCCCCCCAGCTGCTACAAGCAGCTGGGGGAATCCACCTAACCTAAGAAAGAGAGGAGAGGAGAAAGAGAGAGACCATCCTTCACCTGGGTTCGCCAGAGGCATAATAAAGCTCTTGGCCTTTGCACTTGGCTTAGAAAGTCTTAATCACCCAGTTGGCTTAGAAGACTTAATCTGTCTTAGAAGGCGTAAATGGCTTTTTAGGTGTATGTATATATATATATATATATATATATATTATTAACTTTTGAGTTGCCAGATTGTGCTATTTATTTAATTACTAGAGATGTTCTTGATAGCATCAGATGGCTTAAAAATCTGTCATTTGGCTTAGAAAGCATAACCAGCCATTTGGTATAGTGTATCCATATATATATTTAATGAAGGCGCATTGTTTATATATATTTCCCTCACCCCAGTTATTCCTTAATATCGTTTATACATATATATACACACACCCAGGAAAGTATTTGCTTTAATCGGCTAATAAAACACAAGTATATCATTCTGTTTATTTAGACGAGTTAATGGAAATAATTTAACATACATGAAATATATAGAAAATAAATATACAATAAAAAATAGTTCAGAAGATCTCAATACAGCAAAAATACACACTTTAAGTGAAGGATATATATGTATGTATATATATATATATATATATATATATAATATTATATATATATATATATATATATATATATATATATATATATATATATATATAACACATATATATATATATATATAATATATATAATAATATTAGTACAGGAGAAAGTTATATACACATTTATACCAATTAAATTATAAAATTTTAACAAATATATAGAAATAGAAATACACTGCAAAATAATATACATCAAAATACATACACTTTATGTTATACTGCCCTTAACTAAAATACTAAACTCGCACGTGATCGAGTCTACAGTTACAGCATAGTTGCTTTGCACTATGCAATAAATACGATTTAACATTATTTCACCGCTCAAGTGATACGGATGCCTATACTCGATGTAAAGGGCTTTCAATTCGTTCAAGACTATTTTTGTGCCCACTTTACATTCAGTTGGCAAGTTATCACTCTCTTTCAACACGGACAGAATAAAATGAAAAGCACGTACAAAGAGGGCGTCGTTAGCCACAACATCATTATTAAATTCAAGTTTATAAACACTCCTTTCCATTCTAGGGTATATTCTTACCGATCCGAGCTCTTCAATCGTGACTCTTCTTCACAATGCATATCGGCAATTGAAATAATCTTCTAAGTCGTAGCGACAGTTTCTCACTATATAAAGAAATAGTTCTTCAGGGTGAAAGGTGTAGGTGAGCTCAGCCTTGTACCGCTCAAGCACTTTGTACCAAAGTTCATGATATTTCAGAGAGTTTAAACCTTTTAAATAAACAGCCAGGTCTAGACCATTCTCGCCATGTTTATTCCTACATTCGGTAAACTCTTCGAGTAGAGCGGTGTATGCGTATTCAAGAACCGTATCAAAATAAAGCATATCTTTAACACGTGCGTCTAATATAGGCTTTAGCTTACGGAAACCGACGATTTCAAACATTCTTTCGAGGATGAATCGGTTTCGCGTAGGGACAAGAACGTTATTGTCAGACACATTCTTCCACATCAGTCGTATATCAATGCATGGCTGATCGCTATTTAAACACAACGTAAAAAAATTGCATATGAGGGGGTATCACTAATCTGTTCTCTTCTTGTACCTACAGCTGCAAGTATTTTATAACGTTCCTCGCTCCACTTCTCAACTCCACGAAGATTATATTCATCTCCTCACCCCTTAAATAAAAAACATTCCGTTTACCAGAGTTTGTTTTTCTACAAGTCGTTTCCAGTGCATAGTTAATGGCACCGGTTTTACGCCTGAACACGCGCAATGACTTCATCACGGACACATCGTACACGGCTTTGAGAATGCTGCTCAAAGGAAGCTCCATCGTATTCTACTGTGAGGAGTGCACGATTGGACGGTTTAAGCTCTGAGATGACTATGAGCAGCCGGTGCGCGGTTTGGCACGGAGACATGTGTGGAAAACGAGTCACATGGGTGATTCATACCAAGCGTTAATGTTTCGTGTACGGATTTGTTCCAATATGAAAGAGTCGTGTGAATACTTGTGTGCCATTATACTGGGGAACCGTTTCGGGAACTTTTCCATCTGCCACACACGAAGTAATATCGGCTTTAATGTTTTATCACTCCCACTCCCCAGAATACGCACCAGACACTTTCGTTCAGGGTGATTTTCACGAAATAAACACATTTTATTCACACTACGGGCGCACTATTTGAAAGAAACATATGCCAACATTTATCCTTTTTGCTTAGCAAGCGATACTCGTCTCTAAATTCTATTAAAATCTCACGCAGGCCTTTAGCCACAACCTCACTGCAAACCTCGTCATATAATTAATGTAATGGTAAAAATATTTCAGATTATCCATTATGACAAGATTTACATTCTCAATCGCAGGGTACGAGTACTTGGTATGATGCAGCATGACATAATGCCGCTTGTCAACCACTCATCAACAAGACTCACTCACCATACCCACTGTTTCTCTTCTACCCGTGTTGTTTCTTCCATTTCACGATACATGTAAGCTTTTATGCAGTTTAGTCCTACAACATAGTCTATTGCATCGTTTCTGCCACGAAATCCTGTATTGCTCTCGTCAGAATAGCCGTAGAGTATTTGAACCTCTTGTTCCTCAAGCTTCGCACGGTTCAATGTAACCTTAAAAGCATCAAAGGATGGAGGAATAGGGATTATTTGAGGGTTCACCACATCTTCAGTCTTTAACGAATACCACTTCATAAACGTCGAACACGCAATATTAAAGGTAGCTATCATTATTTTTAGTCTATGTGAGATTTCTTCAAATACACATCTGAGATCCAGGGCTTGCTGCGGTCAAATGAGCACGCAGGGGTAGAGATATACCCAGGTAGTAGCATGAATCACTTGACCTTTGTTCGATCATACAGGGGGCGGAGCTTAGGACTTTTCCTGTACATACACACACACACAAGGAGAAAATGAAACGCTAACTGAAACACGATTTATTTAATAAACATATCAGCGAATTATTCAAGCTATATATATTCAAATACGTGTAATAAATAAAATAAACATATCGTTAAGAAGCATATAGACATATATATATATATATATATTATATATATATATATATATATATATATATATAAAATAATCAAGGGTTATGGTAGCCAAAGGGTACGCTATCATAGGTACCAGGCACCTGGTAACGTTTCCTATAGGTGTTACAACACACTTTCATACCCCTAATTTTGTTCACACACCCCAGCTTCTGGCCCGAAAATTGCGGGTCCCTACAGTCAGTTGGGACGGTTGGTCGCCCTCATCCTCCAAGCACAATAGTTACTTCAACGAATCAGAGTTAACGATCCGACGGTTCGGCTGGTTGAGCGTGATACCCTTAGCCTTCACGATATATTTCATCTCCTCACCCACTGTCACCCGTAACCCATAAGTTTTTGGACCTGTTGAGAAAAAAGAGTCGGCGTATGCGATGTCACAATACTCATCTTTGATCTCATCAGTCAACTCTCCGACGAATCACCAATAGGCGGCATGTATTCACCTTCCCTCGCTGTGAATGTCATACTATCTGTAACGGCGTACAGAACCCTCCGCCCAAGAGAATACAATAGACCCCAAAGTTTGATGCGAGCTTATGCGGTTGTGAAGCTGGCTACAGGTATGTTTGTAACACGTGATGTGCCTGTGGCCAATTCGGTAATGTACTTTATTATGTACGTATTACCTACATTCACGACCTCCATGACCTCTTTATCGGGAGCATTGCATAATCCCACACTTCGTTATAACTTTGGGCTAGACGAACGTTCCCCTTGCCTGTATTCTGTTCAAATTTTCCCCAAAATCTATTTAGACACAACTTTGCACTAATGCGCCTGCCTGGGTTCTTTACAATTTGGGAACGGTCAAGTTGTAATCCTTCCCAGTCACGGTAACGCTGAATATAAGTCGATTTTTCATTTTCGGTATCAACTCCTCGCGGATACCCTGATGCTTCTACCTTATCCTTCAAAAAAGTACTTATATATATGGCGTGAAAAGGTTGGGTAGCTTCTGGAACCTCCACACCTCATATATTTTCAATATTCTGAAGCCATGGCGAACGGCTAAGGAAAGCTCAGGGCTTGTATATACGCCTCTTATCTTCCGCTAGTTGGTTGTGTGATTACAATCCCCATTGTTCTCCTCTGCGCACTTCACTCACAGGGGAAACATGAGCTTGTGGACTATAACGACGGGTAAGATCGGCATCCATAAATCGCACCCGGGGGAGCACGTTTACGAAAGGAAGACCGAAATAGTTCTTCAAATTTGCTGAGAATTCCTCGATGGTGGGCAAGGCTGGTCCCACTAGCTTTTCGGGTGCACATACGGGGTACGGATTGTTCTTCATCACGTAGGTGTATAAAGAACAGAAGTCCTAGTAATGGAGTTTCACGCCCTCCGTACACGGAAAGTATAGCTTGAAGAGATTTGTACGCCCTCTGAACAAGCTATCACCGCATTTGAGAGGATCCAACACCATTGAACGTTTGATCGTGTTTATTTCTTCACGGTACTGTCCATCTGTTTCCACCTGTGCATGATATTTATGCTCCCACAAGATCTTGTGAATGAACTGGGTGTCTATAAGCTGATCGCGGGTGCGGGTCCACGCAAGACTCTCGGCAGGAGATCTACCGTAGATATCTCCTAAGATTCCACACTCAGGTTGTGGGCATCCATGCCACCAGCAACCGTTCAAGGATTATGCAGTATTCTCACCAGTAATACGGTCTTCGCTTAGACTATCGACCCAAAAAACACGACCATTGACCTTAATGGGTACCTCCTCCGTGTTGCCGGCATGTTTTATGTATAACCCGGTTTGCTGCTGTAGGTGTATGAGCCAGTAAATAGCCTTGTGTCCATAACTGCGAGAGTTGATTCTGTGAATGACGACTAAGGTGTCTTTAGGCATGAAATTTTTCTTGAACACCGTAAAGCACAATGAAGCGATCGTGGTTGCGACGAGCAGTGGATCGCAGTTGAAACGGGCTATGTACAATGTACATCCTTCTAAAGGCCTGGAAACATACTCTAAGAACGCGCACATCATTCACGCAATAACGCTCACATTCATCAGCTAAACTGTAAGGATATTTTCATTAAAACTGTTGTAGTAGCGATCAAAATCTTCACGCTCACTATCACTGATGTTGGCGTAGTTAAAGTGATGTTTGGGGGGATGTAGTCCTACGTAATTTAAAGTTTCGTCAGTGAGGAAAGTGTAAGGGAAATACCCTTTAGAAACTTTGGCGGCTACGCCCATCACCCGTAGCTTGGCTAATTTACAAGGTGTGAATAATAAAGTGTATTTAACCTGTACATTACCTCTTATGTGCATCTGTATAAGTTTGTTTCCTCTTTTAAAGGGATCGCCTGTAAATATCTCCAATGACTCGTGCTCAAGCAGTTCCTTATAAAGGAACTGTGTGTCAAATTTTGCCCCGTTATGGGCAAGGATATACCGTCATTTTTTTTAACTTGTCCGCTAACTTGACAATATAGAGCACAAAGAGTTTCACAGGGCTGTCGTATGCAATCGTTTTAGAAACGTTTGTCCGTTTACCACATTTGTGACTCTCATCACACTCAGCCTCCATCATCCACTCACCGCAGATAGTCTGGCTTACAAGTAGATGTGGGATAACCTCTTTGGTTTCAGCAACCTTATACGTTTCTATATCGTAGTACACAATTATACAAGGGGTATTTTAGGTTTAGCATCTGTCATATAACATATATGGTTTAAACCATCTGCCTTATATTTCTCATGGCATATAGGACAGTGAATTTCATCACATTTATGCTTGAATTTCCCCCAATTATCCATCATATGAAACGTACCACATTCACAGATTCTCATTTTCCTGCACGTTCCAATTGACTTATGGAGCTCAAAGCAATTATTATTGAAAAATGTGCGTGTACACACATTACAGTCCCTCTTCTCAGCTTTAACTACACGGCTTTCACATTTGGAGATTTTATACTGATCACATATCACGTGACAATCCTAGCAATGTTTCCCTATATCATCCGGAAACTCGAGACATCCCTTACACAAATCATGATGCCTTCCGTATTTTTTTACTTTTATCATAACTCGCGTAAAGGTCCCTTATATTACGGATGGGGAGATACGTTTCCCCTGACATCCCTAAAATAAGTAGGGGTCTTGTACGATCTTTGACACTGCTTTTAAACATATACACAGGCCTACGACGATCATCCATTCCAAATACAACTATACGAGCATTCATTTCCTGCTCCACTCTTCTCAGCTCTTCAGGACCCATAATACAGGCAAACTCAAGCTTACAATCTGAAGATAGTTTAAGGCACGCTGCACAACCATAAGCAACCAAATTTTTTGGGTCCGTGAATTTAGCACAGTAAACATACAGGACAAGATTAATGCTATAAAGCCGCAACCACACTCGGAGTTTATATGCCGTCTATAAATAGCTTGAGAATTGAAGTTAAGAGTATAAGGTGTGGCACTATGACCCGCAACACGGAAGACACGATCAATATCTACAGTGAAGTTGTCCATGTTGAAGGCTGTACTGCTTTGAGAGGCCTGCATTATACGACCTAATATATGTTCTGTATCTACATCGGCCAGGCGTCTGAATGTATTTTTACCCAAAAATCATCTACATCCTCGTCATCTGACCAACCCGAAGGACAGCCTCATCCTGACTTCACGTTCGTTGGGGTTCTGAAGGGCAAACTCCACAATTCCTTCAACTACGCGTCGCAGACCGTGTTCAACACCATTGCTATACAGGGATCCAGTGCCAACTCTGACTACGTACCGATTTCTAGTCAGAGTTTGGGTGAGGGTGGCGGTGCTCACCAGTTCGAATATTATACCTTCCTCTACAGAACGAGAAGCTGCAGCTGTTGTGGGGGATGTGCCAGGAATTGAACAGGAATAAGGGGACGTATTTTTATTTGAGGAAGGAGCTAGTGTGGGGGTTGTGTCGTAAGACGTAGAGGGTTGGGGCTCTATTACTGGGAGTCAAAGAACCGGTGCACAACTGGCACGCTTTATACCTGACGTGGAAGGCGATTTATCATGCCTCCACTTTGAACTGTCGCGTGATGGTGGTACAGTTGTCGCTGGTGTGAGTTCGTCAGCGGGGAAGGAATCTGTGACCATAACTACACTCTCATCAGGATCGTCTGTAATATCGATGATGCGGAGATGATGCTATACCTCGTCGTCATTCACGGTTCTGTAGAAGAAGAGGAAAAACGAGATTGTAGAGTATAAGGAACACAACTTAAATTTCTATTATATTTTGTAAATGATCCACTTAGGAGTGTGACAGAGATGGATTCTGTAGAAAAATTCAGGTTCGCGAGCCCGTCAACGTGTATTATATCTGGCCCTACAGGATGTGGCAAAACTGTGTTTATGCTAAAAATCATTAAAGATAAAGGAGAGATGTTCTCAAAGTTTGTGCATAAAGTTATATGGTGCTATTCGAAGTACCAGTCAGTATTCAACGAGTGCCAAGATGATTTTTTTTTCCACAAAGGTGTCTATGACGTTAATTCGTTAAAGGAAAATGAACATCAGTCATTGTAATTGACGATCTCATGTTGGAAATGGATAAAACGTTTGTCGAGACATTTACAGTGTTCTCCCACCATCTTAACATAAGCGTATTCTTCATCAATCAGAATCTATTTTTCAAAAACAGATACATGCGCATTGTGTCGCATACACAATATGTTGTTTTATTTGCGCAATGTAGAGATGTGTCACAAATTGGGTTATTAGCTAATCAAATGTTCCCGAATCAGCGTAAGAAGTTTTTGGGAGTTTATAAAGAAGCTACAAGTCAACCTTACGGATATTTGCTTTGTGACCTTCACCCGCGAAACACGTTTAGGGTGCTTCTAAGAATATATTCCCGAACAAGCCTGAAACGGTGTATTTTCCAGAATGACAAAGAGGCTAAAGAAATACCATGAATTAATAAAAATCTACCATCGATTCCCCGGGTAATACAACAAATGTTTGTTAAAAATATCGACTCCGACATTTTAAAATGCGACTGTGAAATCTGTCTTAACGTTATAAAATGTAATGTACTAATGAAATCCCCTCAGAAGGCTCGCCTACGCCGTTACAAGAACATAATACGTACGTACACTGCAAAGTTCTAAGAATCCAGACACGGTTCTGGAACTCCATAAAAGCAGGCTTAAAAGAATGGAGAACGAATTGCTAGCCCTATTAAACAGTGAAAAGTCACCTGATGAAAAAAAGAGTCTTATACCAAGAAGCTCTGCAGAAATTTCTTCACGAGTATGAAAATTATAAGAATCGGACAGAGATCCCCGGTGTTATTAGGCACACCGCGGACAACGATGAGCATGGCGACATAGGACCTGAGCCCGACGTTAGAGCTGACCAACCAAAGAAAAACGGATCGGCCCACAACATATCGAGCATGTATTAAAAAGCAGCCTCCCACATACATTGAGGAATAAAAGTTTAAGTCTTTATAACACTAGGCAACAAAGATTTTGTTACAGAAGACCAAATAGGTGCTCCTAGCTAATTTCGGTATGCTGATTTCAAATCTATAATTAGATTTTTTCTATCACGTCTAGATTTTGTGTAAAATGCAAATCACTTTTAGTAAAATTTTCTACCACGTCCAGATTTTGGTTTTAATCGGCTTAATGCCAGTAATATGAAACTTGCTTTTGAAGGTTAAAGCAATTTTTTTGGCCAACTATATACAAATTCGAACAATTTTGATAAATAAAATTTATCCCGAGTTGGCAACACTGAGTCAAGAGCATAGTAACGGGCAACGGCCCAACGGTCAGTCGCTACGTGACAGTCAAGCAGAACGGTTGTTGAAGCTCTCTGCTGATGAGCAAGTGACAGGTTGTGGTGACTTGTGTGTTTTTATAGCATTTGTTTTGTACTACGGTGTGTATTTCTTTTTATTTTGCACATCGTAATAATTACTTTCTACGTTTTTTCAGATATTGTATGGTAATTCAAAATGGCATCAAATAGACGTGCTTGTGTAAATCACCCAGACAACTTCTGCTTTGTCTGTGGACAATATACACCTAAGCCACAACGTAGAAACATAACAACAAAGATTAAACTTGCCTACAAGTGTTATTTTGACTAAGTTAGGAGACCAACAGAGGGACTGGGCACCACATATTTGCTGTGCACAGTGCAATGCAATGTTAATAGCTTGGATGAATGGTAAAAGAAAAGCTATGCCGTTCTCAGTCCCCATGGTTTGGCGTGAGCCGAAAAATCACTTCAATGATTGTTATTTTTGTTTGACAAAGATTGCTGGTTTCACAAAGAAAAACAAATCAAAGATCACGTACCCAAACTGCGAATCAGCAATGAAACCAGTACCACATGATGAAACAAATCCACCACCAGTTCCACCAGCAACGATAACAGACAGCAGTTCATCTGAAGATTCTGCTAGTGATATAGAAACAGGGAAAGATGGCATATATGTTCCAGATGCAAATATTTCCCCACATTTGTTAAGTCAAGCGGAGTTAAATGACTTAGTGCGTGATTTGGAATTACCAAAAGAAAAGGCAGAGTTGCTTGGTTCAAGACTTCAAGAATTTAATCTTCTCCAACCAAACACCAAAGTTTCCCATTTCCGCCATCGCCATTTGCAGTTTTCATCATTTTACTTACAGGAAGAAAACGTTTGTTTCTGCCACGATATCAGTGGTCTGATGCAAGGGATTGGCTGTCGCTATGATCCAAAAGAATGGAGACTGTTCATTGACTCTAGTAAAGCTAGCCTTAAAGCTGTATTACTGCACAACGGCAATGAAAAACCTTCAATACCTGTAGCACATGCCACTGGCCTTAATGAGACTTATGAATCGATGAAACTGCTGCTAAGACTCATCAAATATAAGGACCACACATGGAATATTTGTGGCGACCTTAAAGTTGTATCATTACTTCTTGGGTTACAGTTGGGCTACACAAAGCATATGTGCTTTTTGTGTCTATGGAACAGCAGAGATGACAAGAACCACTACAAAAAACATGATTGGCCATCTAGAACTGAACATGTTGTTGGTAAATACAATGTGAAACACCCAGCACTTATTGACCCTCAGAAAGTACATCTTCCACCACTTCACATTAAACTTGGCCTTATGAAAAATTTCGTGAAGGGTATGGATCATCAAGGTAGTGGTTTCCAATATTTAAAGGATAAATTCAAAGGAATATTGACAGATGCTAAGCTAGAAGCTGGAGTTTTCACTGGACCACAGATCCGCAGTGTCATCCACGACTCATCGTTTCCATCTAACCTAAATGAGAATGAACTAGGAGCATGGACATCTTTCGTTGAAGTTGTCAAAAATTTTCTTGGAAACCACAAAGCTGAAAACCACCGTAAACTCGTAGAAAACATGCTTAAATCTTATGAAATAATGGGATGCAGAATGTCTTTGAAAATTCATTTTTTACATTCTCATCTTGACTTCTTCCCGGCCAACCTTGGGGCTGTAAGTGACGAGCATGATGAGCGCTTCCACCAACAGATCTCAGTTATGGAAAACAGATACCAAGTTAATTTCAACCCAATATGATGGGAGATTATTGTTGGTTCCTGCAGAAGGAGAGCTCGTCATCCTACAAGCGACAAAGGAAGAGGACACACCAAAGTTTCACTTAAGAACAGGAATTTGCCTTTCAGTAGTAACAACAAAATACTAACGCGCTTTGGGTGGATGGTTGGGCGCAGGGGTGGTAACTCCGCCAGCGGAATTCCGCTGTCTGTCTTAAGCCAGAATAAAGGAGGAAAGACATCCCTGTTCACTAATTATTTAAGTATGCTTAACATAAAACGTGGCACGGAAAAGTAGCTTAGACGGCTTTCGTAATAGAAGCGGGTGAGAAAAAAAATGAAAAATAGGGGTTTTCGGTTACACAAAATCTGGACGTGATAGAGAAATTTTGATATCAGATCTGAAATCAGCATCAGCGCTTTAGTAGGAATCAGTAGTTCACGTGTCTGTAACAAAACAAAAGTTGAAATTTGTTGCCTAGTGTAATCTATTGAGTGAGAACCCAATCATACACTGGAGAGATACAGGTGAGATCATTGTGGAATGAATGAAGGTACAGGGCTCGAATATCGCCGACATCGTCCACGATCTGGTGAGAAAGTGGGATATACTCTCACCATCAGGATGGAAGCATATTAAAGCAAGACTACAACAAATAAATGCCCCCAAAACATTGTTAGGAAGTCTGAATAGGTTAAAAGACGGAGTAAGCCTCGCATGTGCCACAACTGAGCACGCCATCACCCCAAGCGGTAGCATCTCTGAAGAGGAGAAAGAAGAGACTAAACAACAACGGTCAACTCTCTTCACGTGCTTCTAAAATACGCAAATGGCTAACATATTAAGAAGACGCTATTATGACATTTCTAAACCAGTCTCCTACGCAGGCGTTGATGGACTGTACAATGGTATTTATAATGATAGAATAGGGAAAAAAGATGTTGAGAGGTTTTTGCTGGAACAGGATGTTTATACACTTCATAAGCCGGTGAGAAAAACGTTTGAAACAGCCAAGACAACCGCAGCCTCGATTGACTCTATTTGGCAGGCGGATTTAATAGACATTCAAAGATATTCATTGTATAATGATGGCTACCGCTACATCCTATTGATAATAGATGTGTTCTCTAGATATCTTTGGCTAATACCTCTGAAAAATAAATCGCCTTAAATAGTTGCTAAAGCCCCCAAAACGCTGATGTTGAAAGAAAACAGGATTACTGGCTATTTTGTACGGTTATGGGGAAAGAATTTGTAGGCCGAGCTTTGCAGAACATGCTGACAGAGTTTAATATCAGCTACTACACTAGCAATTCTATACATAAGGCCTCTTTAGTTGAAAGAGTTCAATGTACCATAAAGGAACGCATGCATTGATATTTTACACATAAAAACATACAAATATATAGACATTCTGGAATCACTGGCCTTATCCTACAACCGTTCACACCATCGTATGATTGGGACAACACCTAACGAGGTTTTAGAAAGAGGTACGCACACAGAGAGCGAGGTGAGAAGATATATACATAGAACCATGCCACACTCTACACGTTTCAAAATCAATGATTAAATTATATAAGACTGTCGCGTTCGGGTAATAAATTCGCGAAGGGATTTGAGCAAGGTTGGACACTTGAGATTTTTCAAGTTAGGGCTATGAGACCTAAAGGTGAGATAATGCTGTATTACGTTGAAGATTTGAATGGGGAAGAATTCGCAGGAGGCTTTTACCGCGAGGAGTTGCAGAAAGTGACATTTAATTTAGGAAAACACATGCTTAAAATTGAAAGAATTTTAGGCAGCAAAGTTTCAGGAAAGAGAAAAATGTACCTGGTTAAATGGCTAGGATACCCAGAAAGCTTCCATACCTATATAAAAGCTGATACAATAATGAAGCTTAAATAGTGTGCAACATGTCGCCTTATCATTTCTACGTCACACAGAGCTCCATGGGCTAGTTGAATTGGGTCATGATCAGTATGATGTGGGGATATGCGAAATTCAGCTGGACACACTCTTTTTAAGTACTGATTATAAAGAAACCGTATTTACGGTTCTTGGAGACCTTGATGAGTGTGAAAAAGCCGGAGTAACTCGGGATTTACTATACGAAATCGTGAACAAAGAAACCGTTGCACATATTGTGACCCTAACATCACAAGCTAACAGAAATATTAAAGACAAAGGGTTGTTCGAAATTATAACCTAGGGACGATATAGTGCAGCCCTCCAAAGAGATACTTTTCACGAAGTACAACAGGATTTGTCCAGCATAAGGTATCAGCTGAAATTAGAGAAATTGGGCGATGGCTATCCACCCCGAGACATGTGCTATATTTACAGTAATATCTTGGAGCATCAGATTGTTGGGGATACTCAAGCGCGCCTGTTTCGTTTCGCATTCCCAATCATAGAGGACAGAGCTTGAGCATTACATATGACTAACCTCATTGTATGAATGTCACAACTAATCTATTAACCAATATCTCAATATATACATATAAGAACGATTGAAGGAAAAAGTTCCCATTCGGTGATGGGAGCTTAACGGTGAAGCTCCACTTTCGTCGCACTTAGTTATAATAGAACGAAACCGTTTCACACTCTATCGAGGGGTGAGATACCATCGTGGGAGTGTGCTTGGATCAATTTTTTCAACCATACTACGTTCAGCTGTCCCCTTGGTGAAGAGGGGTGCCAGATATCTCGGCAGGAAAGCATTACAATCAGGTTTTAACACGGTAGTAGACATAATGGCGCGGGCTAGACCTAAAGAAGCTCTAAAAAAGCACTTAAAGCTTACACGGGACGAAATCATCAAAAATGCAAAGAGAAAAATGGGGGCTGTTCGGAAGAAGAAGAAGAAGAAGAAAGGGCGTTAAACGTGAAAGGGCATCAAAAACGAAGTGCTCTAAGCGAGTGAAACGTATGGTTGATAATTTTTTTAACAGATATAAGCGAAGGACATTACTTTCATGAATCATAGGTTGCTTACTACTTGTTGAGAGAGGTGGTACTATTTCTTGCTCGTCATGGCACGCTTCATTCATTCGTGTAGTTCACAATTTGTAATTCGGAGCTGTCCCTCTTTGACATTCCCCCAACGCAAGTTTCCATTGAGCACAGTGACTTTATTACGATTAACCCATTAAACACAATTAGTTCCCCGAGTGCTCCTATAGAATTCGTGATACCCAGCTCAGGCCATACTTTTTTGATCCAATCTACGTGCACATGTACGCTAAACTACGTATAGCACTTTCAGATGGAATGGATTGCGATGAGATATACGTTGCATTTCAAGAAACAAACGTTCTACACTCCATATTTAGCTAGTGTGACGAATATTTAAATCAGGTCCACATCTCTGCAGGAACGGGTTATTTATCACCTACGAGCCTACTGTATCTGGAAAATGTCCTCAACTTTTCAAAAGAAGCGAAGGATACCTTTTTAACCGCCGAGAGCTATTATCAGGTTAAAGATGAAAGCAGTATAGAGGAAAAATTTACAAATTTTAAAAAGAAGATATACGAATGTTTTTGACGCCTGCATACAGATTCACATTCCAGGAGAAGCTGCTTGTGAAGGGGGTCGATATGAAATTAAAGCTCACTCGCACGAATCCTGAGATCTGTTTAAATCTGGGAGCTGATCAAGAAGAGGGCACAAAGCCAGTTGTGATTCATATTATGGAAACATTGCTTCGCGTACGTCGAGTGAAACTAAGTTCGCCTAAACACTTAGAAATTGAAAAAAATTTACTAACAGGGTACAGATTAAACTATACAAGGTGCCCGCAGGGTTGGCATCGAAACAGATAGAAAACATCACCCTGGGAGCTCCACCTAGAAGGTTATTATTTAGCATGCAGGATCACGCTTCTGTGAATGGGAAATATAAAAAGAACGCCTTTAAGTCCACACACACTTAAGTCCACACTGGGATGATTGACAGGAGCCCCTTTTCTCTACCCTCCTACTTTCTCTAGACTCAATTTCATTCCAAAGGTGGATGTTGCGTATATGTACTTGCCCTCGTATTCCCAAACTTAAATCCTCCGAATTCTACACCCTCTGGCTAAGGCTTAATTGCCACTCTCGAACTAAATACATCTGCGCTGTTTACCTTTCTCCTAATTCTACTGGCTATCCAAAATTCTTTGACCACCTCACTTCCAAAATGGAATACATCCTATCCCACCGTCCTCTTGCTGAAATCTCGATTTTAGGAGATTTCAATGTTCACCACCACCTTTGGCTTTCATCCTATTTCACTAACATCCCTGGCGAACTAGCTTACAACCTTTCTATCCTGAATGACCTAGAGCAGATTGTACAGCACCCTACTCGCATCCCCGATCGTCCTGAGATAGGCAGAACATTTTGGATTTATTTCCCCTCTCTCATCTTCTTTCTAACTCTGTCAAAGCTTTTTCTCCGTTGGGTTCCTCCGACCACAATCTTATATCTGTTTCCTGTCCTATCGCTCCATTTCGGCCTTTGGATCGTCCAAAGAGGAGGCGCCTTTCGCACTTTGGCTGCTGATTGAGAGGCCCTTAGGCAGTATTTCTGTGACTTTCCATGGAAAGATTACTGCTTCCGTGGCCGGGCCACTGAGGGTGCGCTTCAGGCATCACGGAAATGATTCTCTTGGCATGGAGACGTACATCCCATATTCTATTCCTACTACTATTGCAATAAAACCTTGGTTTAACTTTGTTTGTTAGAATGCTATCCGCAATAAAGAGGAGTCTTTCAGAAGGTACCGTCACCATCCAACTCCTTTTTCTCACTGAGCACATATTTCTTCTCGGAATCGCACAAAATCCGTTCTTCTACACGCCAAAAATTATTTCTTCAGAAGGAAAACCTATCCAATTCTAATGCTTCTCGTCCTTTCTAGCCAAGAACCTCTCCAACAACTTTACCGTACGCCGTCCTGGAATTGAGCAGAGATAAGGCAGAAAAAACATCTTTGGAAGCTATTCTAATTTTAGACATAATTAAGTCAGAGATAAGGGGAGATGGAGGAACAGCACCGGAATCGTCCAAGGTTGAGTTAGAGGCGAAAGTTTGAGTGAAGAGTTCAGCTTTCTCAGGAGAAGAGACGGCAACTGTGCCGTCAGAGTGGAAAAGAGGACGGGAAGAAGAGGAAGTAAAGTTGTTGAAGAGGTTCTTAGCTAGATGCTAGAAAGAGCGAGAAGAATTAGAATTGGATAGATTTTCACATTTTTGTGCGAGTCGAAGAACAGATTTTGCACGATTCCGGGCACAAATATAAACTGAGTGAGAGTTAGGAGTTGGATGGCGACGGGACCTTCTGAAAGCCGGAACGGGACAACTCGGCGCGGACGACTCGGCGCGGGCGGCTCGGCACGGCCGTCTGGGCGCAGATCTAACTGGGCGCATAGCCAACTCGACGCAGACCCAACTCGGCGCCAAGAAAACATAATATCAATATATCGAAATTGTATTTACAAAAAGTTTGAATGCCTAATAATACCAACTAATAATACCAATATATTAATATTAATATTTTAATTTAATTAAATTATACCATATTAAATATATTTAAATTCATATATCGCTAAAAAAATCATAAAAATGAATAGAGTTGTCCGAAACAGTAGGCGGTGCTTAAAAATAGTGAATTTAGTTTTAAAGGTAGGCATAAACATGGAAAGTAGTTGGTGACAGCCTTCGGTCTGCTTAAGTTAAATTACGGTGAGATTGTGAAAATATTAGTATTTGAACATCCCCATTTACACATGGAATCAGTGTTACTGTCTCAACTTGGAAAAGAAAAGTTAGCCAATGATGGATATTTGTCTGTATTCGATAAAGTTGCAGCAGATAAAATAACCAACTTTTGGAGATGTGAAAGAAAGGATATTTGGTGCTACTGTAGTATGCCATCTACCTACGATTCGGCGGTCTACCTTTTAATTATAGCTTCTTATCTTCTTATTATTTTATTATTAGGTTAATTGTACGCCCTTGACGATTGGTTAGGTTAAGTCGTGATATTTTCGTTAAAACTAACGAAAATATCACGACTTAACCTAACCAATCATCAAGGGCGTACTGTAGTATGCGGTCTACTGTTAAGTATGCGATAGTAGTATGTTTAACTTCTTCAATAATTCCTTAATTGTGTAAATTAAATTATAATTCCTTTCAATTCCTTTTCAATTCCTTTTAAATATTTTGAACGGTAGACCGCATACTACAGTAGAAACTTAACGGTAGACCGCATACTACAGTAGAAACTTAACGGTAGACCGCATACTACAGTAGAAACTTAACGGTAGACCGCATACTACAGTAGAAACTTAACGGTAGACCGCATACTACAGTAGCACCGGATATTTGTAAAGCACGGATTCATGTTAAAAATGGTGAAATAGTTAAGTACATAAATACGCATTCACACGGCGCCTCAGCATCGAAAGTAGAAAGAGAGCTCTCTATTACAAAAATCAAACTGCGAGCTGTGGAAACTGTAGAAGGAAAAGGAAAGAACTAGCGGCATATCCTGCTAATCCATCTGACTTCGAATCGTTAGTGATTCCTAATAGTTTCCAAACCTATTCCTGTAATGAAGTTGAAACAGAAAACTTTTTGCTTGGTGACAGTGGCCGAGAGTCATGCAGAATTCTTGTGTTTGGAAGACAAAGAAATGGAGCTTTTCTAAGAGAATCGAGAAAATGGTATGTTGATGGCACTTTCAAAATTGCACCTCCTTTGTTTTCACAAGTTTATGTAGTTTTGGCAGATATGCATGGAAGTGTACATCCAGTGATGTATGCTCTTCTTCCCAATAAATTGCGATCTACATATGACAAATTATTTGATATGATTCTTCAAATTCAACCAGAGTGCCACCCAGAAATAATTAATTGCGACTTTGAGCTAGCTGCATTCAAAAGTATAAAGGAGCATTTTCCATTTGCTGAAATCCATGGTTGTTTTTTCCACCTTGCACACAACATGAAAAAACATTTCGCTTCTATGGGGCTTTCACGTTAACTCAACAATAATGCACAATTTGCTCTGCAAGCTAAAATGATCAGTGCACTCGCATATGTACCAATTGAATACATCGATGAAGCAATTGTACACCTTGCTGATATTCTCCCCGATGAACTGCAGCCACTCCTGGATTGGTTTGAGGACAACTACGTAGGTAGAAGACAGGGACGCGGTCATGGTAGACGTCCTTCCCTATTTCGACACGAAATGTGGAATTTATATAGAAGTTTAAACAATGATGACCGAACTAACAATCATGCAGAAGCGGCACACAGACGACTGCAATGCGAACTAGGAGTAGAGCATCCAAATATATAGAAGTTTATAGATGGTTTGCGTAAAGTTCAAAGGGGAAGAGACCTTTACTATGAGCAATTAATTGTAGGACAAAATCCTTCCGTGAAATTGAAAAAATACAGAGAAGCTGACGCAAGGATACAATCCATTGTTAGAAATTTTAATAATCGAAATCTTGTTGAATACTTGAGAGGCATTGCCCATAATTTTGAATAGGCATTTAATTTGCACTGTTCTTTTTAAAGTTTTGTTTTAGTGAAATCAATAAAATCAATAAAAATTTTAATACCAGTAAATAAATATTTTTCTACACTGCTTTTATTTTGACATTTATTCACGAGTTTGAGAAAACACTTGTACTTGGCGCCGAGTTGGGTCTGCGTCGAGTTGGCTATGCGCCGAGTGAGATCTGCGCCCAGACGGCCGTGCCGAGCCGCCCGCGCCGAGTTGTCCTAGACCGTCTGAAAGCGTCCTCTCTGTTGAAAATAGCATTAGAACAAGTAAAGTTAAACCAATGGTATTTTGCATTAGTAGTAGGAATAGAATATGGAATGTACGCCTCCATGCCCGAGAGAATCACCTCTGTGATACGCTCAGCACACCCAGAAGGGCCCCGACCACAGAAGCAGTAATCATTCCATGGGAAATCACAGAAGTACTGCCTAAGGGGCTCCCAATCATCGGCGCCGAAGTGCCAAAGGTGCCTCCTCTTGGGAGTATCAAAAGGCCGAATTGGAGCGATAGGACAGGAAACAGATATAAGATTGTGATCGGAGGAGCCCAACAGAGAGAAAAGTTTCACAGAATGAGAAGAAGGATGAGAGGTAAGAAATAAACCAGTGTCTCTGACTCTTCGTCATCCTCCTTTTGTGATTTCGGGGAAACGTTTGCTATTGCGCTTGACATATCAAAAGCTTTTGATTGAGTCTGCACAAATCTTTAATTTCCAAACTTCCCTCCTTCGGTTTCTATCCTTCAATCTGTGCCTTCATCTCTGATTTCTTTTCCGTCCGATCTATAGCTGCAATTGTAGATGTTCTTTTCCTAAAGCTATTAATAGTGGTGTTCCTCAGGGCTCTGACATGTCACCCACTCTTTTCCTTTAATTTATCAATGATCTATCAAGTCGCAATTCCTCTCCTATCCACTTGTATGCCGATGATTCAACTCTACTTCTCCTCCCGCTTCCCAAAGCATCCCTCTCAACAGTCACTCTATGTTTCGCGTAGGACGGGTATAGTCCGACTGACCTCTGATTGGAGCAGAGAAAACCTCGTAGCTTTCAACCCCTCAAGAACTCGGTTCCTTCATCTGTCTACTCGTTACAATCTTCCACACGACTATCCCCTTACCTTCAACAATACACAACTCAAGGGAAGAAGAAGGATTATCATTTTTGGCGTTTCTTTTTTTCGTGAACTTTCCTGGAAAGGTCACATATATTCCCTTTCTAAAACAGCTTCCAAGAGGTTAGGTGTGTTGTACCGGCTTCGCAGTTTCTTCACCCCCACTCAGTTGCTGTCTCTGTACAAGGGTCTTGTCCGCCCTGAACGGAGTATGCTTCTCATGTACGGGGTGGCTCAACCCACACAGCCGTACTTGACAGGGTCGAATCAAGGCTTTTCGTCTCATCTATTCCCCGCTTCTTATTCACTGTCTTCAATCTCTTTTTCTTCGCCGCGATGTTGCCTCACTCTCTCTTTACTCTCGCTATTATAACGGACACTGCTCTTCTGAACTCTCTAACTACATGCCTCCTCCTGTAAGAGAGCACGCAGTTCCAGACTTTCGACATATTTTCCTTCCTTTTCTGTCCAACTCTTTAACGCAAGGGTTAATTAGTATTTTTAATCTTTTATCTACTCAACCGGTGAACCCTGGAACACTCTTCCTCAATCCATCTTTTCCCCTGTCTATGGCG
>JAJOZX010002440.1:625000-635000 GCA_023014485.1 Bathynomus jamesi
CTCGGCAAAAAAATACGATTAGTTTTTATTTTTATTTTTTTAATTTTTATTTGGAATCTTTCATTTGATCATATGTTTAAAAGGGGGGAAACTTAACCTTCAACTGCATTTCCCCAATATTTAGATAATATATAAACCATAAATTGTAAAATAATGTCACTTCTTCTTAGACTTCACTTCGATTACTTCGATTAACACTCCCTTGTTAGCAGCCTCGCTGCGAGGAGGGGACAGAGGCCCCTTGCCTCCTTGATTTTTTTAGATTCCGGCCTGAGCCATGGTCGAAAGTGGTCGAACCTCTACCCCTGTAAATTCAGAGCACTACCTGTACATTTTTAGAAGTAAACTACAGTAAGAGAAACTTTTTATTTTCCCCTTCGAGCCGTGCTCTCTTCAGAAGAACTTAGTCAGTTAAGTCGATAAGTTATAAAAGAAAAGTCGATAATATTTAGTATCAGAGAAAGTATCAGAGTATTATAGAAAGACGATGTAACTAACAACTGTCGACCCCATAAAGCGAGAGAAAGAGACAACCCAAGCACCATAGAAGATATTGGGTCAAACAGTCTGGCGACCGAAAAGAATTAGAATGTTATAGACGAAAAGTATCGCGAGAAGAAATATCCGTTGCTGCCTCCTAACCAGAACCCCCGTCGGCTCCGAACCACCCTGGGCCATAGACGGAGGGGTTAACAGATATATATATATATACAGTTATATATATATATATATATATATATTATATATAATATATATATACATATCAAATATATATATATATATATAGATATAGATATATATGAAATATATAAATATATATATATATATATGATGAACAAAACTACGAAGGAAAGGAAACACAAAAAGGTGCTTAAGCGGTTTCGTCTAATGACATCCTCAGGAACACTGAAGTACAAAAAAGGTTACGGCCTATATATGGGTTACAGAAAGAAAAAAAAAAATAAATAAATATAATAAATAACATACATACACACAAACATATATATATATATATATATATATATATTATATATATATATATATTATATATATATATATATATATATACATACATATCTTCACACACATATATATATATATGCAATAAACAGAGAAGTAAAAATAAAAATTAAAAATTAAAGGATTAACAAAGAGGCATACAGATTTGTAAGGAAAAATATCGATTTTTAGCACAAGATCAAATGAATTATAAAAATACAAATTTATACTGGAAATCTGCCCGGGTTTTAACACTTTGCCTTTTATAGTCAAGTTTCGATATATATAAAAAAAAAATGAAGATTAAAAGTTAATAAAGTAGCATACAAGTTTACCAAAGATTTAGCGTCCTCCCCTATTTCTAAATCTGTTTTGAAGGAATTCAAAACAACAGGATCGAGTTGAAAAAGACCTTTGCTTATATTGAAGTTATTTGAAAGTTGGATAATGGCAGACTCAAGAATATTTCTATTACAATGTTGCTAGAGTGAAATAAAACTGAAGCATTATTCCAATCAATACAGTGGGATAACTCTGACAAATGGACAAAAAGAGCACTGGACAACTGTCCTGTTCTAACGGAATATTGATGCTGTCTTATACGTGTGTGCAAATCCTTTCCCGTCTGACCTATGTAAAAGGAATCACATTGTTTACACCCAATTTTATAGATAATGCCTGAATTATTGGTAGGGCTATTTTTCACTATGATATTTTTCACATTATTGTTATATGAAAATACCATTAATATCCAAAAGTTTAAGTACATTAGCAATGCCTAAAAAGCCCGGAAAAATGGAAGTACTAAAATATTTTTGACAAAGTACGAGTGTTATTACTGACAGGATAGAAAGTTCGTTTTGCCTTGTTGAGACAAGATTCCATAAACGCAGATGGATAACACAGATGGATAGAATTTCGATTTGTACTTCTTTATTCATTACTGTATTTCTCTAATTCATCTTTTCTAATAATGACTTATACACTATGACGTCATAAAATAACTTAATTCTCTTTACGTTTCCCATACCTTGTACACTAAATCACGTGCTTAGTATATGGACATCTTCCGTATGCAATATATGGTAAATTCTTTAATAATAATGTTGTGGTGTTATGTAGTATAAATATTATTATTCAACCATATTTATCTATACGTCCATATTTTATCTTGACCATTATCCTTTATAAATTTTATTAAATATTCATTTTTACTCCTGTCAGTCTCTGAAACGCAAAACTTTATGCATTCGTTCGAAAACGCACAAATACGTTCTCGTATTATTTTTTTTATTTTTTTTTTATTTATATCACCTCCCGCAATGAACTCGAAAATGCTGAGGTAAGTGATCAAATTCCGCAAACTACGACAGAAGCGAACGATTCTAAGATAAAAATCTCCTTTCACTCCGATTCAAATTTATAACATAATATAACATATTATGTTGTATATAAATCCGTACCGTATGTGCCCATATACTTTGTATTATATTTCTAACATCTTAATTGTCTATTAATATGAAACACTGTAAAACAAAACAAAGTTATAGTAACTGTTTAATTGTAATTAACTGTAATACTTTAATTTAATATAACGTAATGTACTTTAATGAAACTGTAATTAATAATAACTTGTAATGTACTACAATGAAACTGTAATTAAATGTAATGACTTAATATATAATGTAGAATGTTCTTTATAGAACTGTAATAGACAATCATAAACGAATGTGAAGTAATCCATAATCGCAATGATAATTGTAATAGACCAAAACGAAAATGTGCTCAGTGGTGTACTTAAATTGTACTTATGTACTACTACGAAATGATATCGCCTTCAGAAATGAAGACTCGGCAAAAAAATACGATTAGTTTTTCATTTTTATTTTTTTATTTTATTGGGAATCTTTCATTTGATCATATGTTTAAAGGGGGGAAACTTAACCTTCAACTGCATTTCCCCAATATTTAGATAATATTAAACCATAAATTGTAAAATAATGTCACTTCTTCTTAGACTTCACTTCGATTACTTCGATTAACACTCCCTTGTTAGCAGCCTCGCTGCGAGGAGGGGACAGAGGCCCCTTGCCTCCTTGATTTTTTTAGATTCCGGCCTGAGCCATGGTCGAAAGTGGTCGAACCTCTACCCCTGTAAATTCAGAGCACTACCTGTACATTTTTAGAAGTAAACTACAGTAAGAGAAACTTTTTATTTTCCCCTTCGAGCGTGCTCTCTTCAGAAGAACTTAGTCAGTTAAGTCGATAAGTTTAAAAGAAAAGTCGATAATATTTAGTATCAGAGAAAGTATCAGAGTATTATAGAAAGAGAAGAATTAACAACTGTCGACCCCATAAAGCGAGAGAAAGAGACAACCCAAGCACCATAGAAGATATTGGGTCAAACAGTCTGGCGACCGAAAAGAATTAGAATGTTATAGACGAAAAGTATCGCGAGAAGAAATATCCGTTGCTGCCTCCTAACCAGAACCCCCGTCGGCTCCGAACCACCCCTGGGCCATAGACGGAGGGGTTAACAGATATATATATATACAGTATATATATATATATATATATATATATATATATATATATATTATATACATATCAAATATATATATATATATATAGATATAGATATATATGAAATATATAAATATATATATATATATATGATGAACAAAACACGAAGGAAAGGAAACACAAAAGGTGCTTAAGCGGTTTCGTCTAATGACATCCTCAGGAACACTGAAGTACAAAAAAGGTTACGGCCTATATATGGGTTACAGAAAGAAAAAAAAAATAAATAAATAAATAAATAACATACATACACACAAACATATATATATATATATATATATATATATATATATATATATATATATATATACATACATATCTTCACACACACATATATATATATGCAATAAACAGAGAAGTAAAAATAAAAATTAAAAATTAAAGGATTAACAAAGAGGCATACAGATTTGTAAGGAAAAATATCGATTTTTAGCACAAGATCAAATGAATTATAAAAATACAAATTTATACTGGAAATCTGCCCGGGTTTTAACACTTTGCCTTTTATAGTCAAGTTTCGATATATATAAAAATAAAATGAAGATTAAAAGTTAATAAAGTAGCATACAAGTTTACCAAAGATTTAGCGTCCTCCCCTATTATCTAAATCTGTTTTGAAGGAATTCAAAACAACAGGATCGAGTTGAAAAAGACCTTTGCTTATATTGAAGTTATTTGAAAGTTGGATAATGGCAGACTCAAGAATATTTCTATTAACAATGTTGCTAGAGTGAAATAAAACTGAAGCATTATTCCAATCAATACAGTGGGATAACTCTGACAAATGGACAAAAAGAGCACTGGACAACTGTCCTGTTCTAACGGAATATTGATGCTGTCTTATACGTGTGTGCAAATCCTTTCCCGTCTGACCTATGTAAAAGGAATCACATTGTTTACACCCAATTTTATAGATAATGCCTGAATTATTGGTAGGGCTATTTTTCACTATGATATTTTTCACATTATTGTTATATGAAAATACTACATTAATATCCAAAAGTTTAAGTACATTAGCAATGCCTAAAAAGCCCGGGAAAAATGGAAGTACTAAAATATTTTTTGACAAAGTACGAGTGTTATTACTGACAGGATAGAAAGTTCGTTTTGCCTTGTTGAGACAAGATTCCATAAACGCAGATGGATAACACAGATGGATAGAATTTCGATTTGTACTTCTTTATTCATTACTGTATTTCTCTAATTCATCTTTTCTAATAATGACTTATACACTATGACGTCATAAAATAACTTAATTCTCTTTACGTTTCCCATACCTTGTACACTAAATCACGTGCTTAGTATATGGACATCTTCCGTATGCAATATATGGTAAATTCTTTAATAATAATGTTGTGGTGTTATGTAGTATAAATATTATTATTCAACCATATTTATCTATACGTCCATATTTTATCTTGACCATTATCCTTTATAAATTTTATTAAATATCATTTTTACTCCTGTCAGTCTCTGAAACGCAAAACTTTATGCATTCGTTCGAAAACGACAAATACGTTCTCGTATTATTTTTTTTATTTTTTTTTTATTTATATCACCTCCCGCAATGAACTCGAAAATGCTGAGGTAAGTGATCAAATTCCGCAAACTACGACAGAAGCGAACGATTCTAAGATAAAAATCTCCTTTCACTCCGATTCAAATTTATAACATAATATAACATATTATGTTGTATATAAATCCGTACCGTATGTGCCCATATACTTTGTATTATATTTCTAACATCTTAATTGTCTATTAATATGAAACACTGTAAAAACAAAACAAAGTTATAGTAACTGTTTAATTGTAATTAACTGTAATACTTTAATTTAATATAACGTAATGTACTTTAATGAAACTGTAATTAATAATAACTTGTAATGTACTACAATGAAACTGTAATTAAATGTAATGACTTAATATATAATGTAAGAATGTTCTTTAATAGAACTGTAATAGACAATCATAAACGAATGTGAAGTAATCCATAATCGCAATGATAATTGTAATAGACCAAAACGAAAATGTGCTCAGTGGTGTACTTAAATTGTACTTATGTACTACTACGAAATGATATCGCCTTCAGAAATGAAGACTCGGCAAAAAAATACGATTAGTTTTTCATTTTTATTTTTTTATTTTATTGGGAATCTTTCATCTGATCATATGTTTAAAAGGGGGGAAACTTAACCTTCAACTGCATTTCCCCAATATTTAGATAATATATAAACCATAAATTGTAAAATAATGTCACTTCTTCTTAGACTTCACTTCGATTACTTCGATTAACACTCCCTTGTTAGCAGCCTCGCTGCGAGGAGGGGACAGAGGCCCCTTGCCTCCTTGATTTTTTTAGATTCCGGCCTGAGCCATGGTCGAAAGAGGTCGAACCTCTACCCCTGTAAATTCAGAGCACTACCTGTACATTTTTAGAAGTAAACTACAGTAAGAGAAACTTTTTATTTTCCCCTGCGAGCCGTGCTCTCTTCAGAAGAACTTAGTCAGTTAAGTTGATAAGTTATAAAAGAAAAGTCGATAATATTTAATATCAGAGAAAGTATCAGAGTATTATAGACAGAGAAGAATTAACAACTGTCGACCCCATAAAGCGAGAGAAAGAGACAACCCAAACACCATAGAAGATATTGGGTCAAACAGTCTGGCGACCGAAAAGAATTAGAATGTTATAGACGAAAAGTATCGCGAGAAGAAATATCCGTTGCTGCCTCCTAACCAGAACCCCCGTCGGCTCCGAACCACCCCTGGGCCAAAGACGGAGGGGTTAACAGATATATATATATATATATGTATGTATGTACAGGGTGGGCGGAAAGTAGCTCCCTAATTTAAATTACATATAAATTATGTATAAATTGTGATTGTATTGTTATATTGTTTTGGTGTGTTCTCTAAAGTAGTACAATTGTAACGGTAATCTGTTTTTCTCTAAAGTGTTCTCTTTGTGTTCTCTAAAGTGGTACAATTGTAACGTTCATTTTTTTTTTTCATTTCAGATTGAAGGGTAACATGGCTGAGCGTTTAACACTGCAGGAGCGTGCACAGTTGGCGGCACTGTACGAAGTTTGGCAATCTGTCGTTCGAGTTCAAAGATGGTGGCGGGCCATTCACGGACCACGTGCCCAAGTGGACCCGAAAACAATCAAGAACTGCCACTCGAAGCTCATGACCACGGGGTCTGTGGCAGATGTTCGAAGATGTGGTCGCCCTTCGACATCCAGGGCCCAGGAGACGGTGCAGGCAGTTCAGGAAATGTTCGCACGGAGTCCACGAAAGTCAACTCGCCAGGCAGCTCGGGAAAGTGGACTCTCCCGCTATTCAGTGCGAACTGTGCTGAAGAAGGAGCTGAACTGGCGTGCGTGGAAGCCGCATTACTGTCAATCTCTCTCGGACGAGGACTGCGACATTCGCATGGAGTTCGGGGAAATCATGCTGGCTTGGCATGAAGACTGGCCCCATCCCTTCCGCAACATCCTCTGGAGCGACGAGGTGGTGTTCCACGTCGGAGGCTTTGTCAACCGCCACAATTGCCACTACTGGGCAGGAGAGGATCCCATGGTTACCGCTGAAAAACGGCAGAATCGGTTCAGTGTAACGGTGTAGTATGGAATGACCTCAGATCAGGTTGTGGGCCCGTTCCTTCTGCGCAACACCATGAATGCTGAGCGGTACCTTGCTATGTTGCGAAACGAGGTCTGGCCGATTGTCAGCACATGGGAGAACATCGACGATCTGATATTTATGCAAGATGGGGCCCCTCCGCACTTCGCTCTTGTTGTCCGTGAGTGGCTGGATGCCCACTTCCCTGGGCGTTCGATGGGTCGTGGTCCACATCAATGGCCAGCCAGGAGCCCCGACTTGACACCGTGCGACTTCTTTCTTTGGGGGTGGGTAAAGGAAGAAGTCTACCGCACCAAACCGAGGACATTGGAAGAACTGGAGGACCGAATTCGGAAGTCATGTCCTCCATCCCGCCAGAGTTCCTGCTAAAGTCAGTGGACGCCATTCCTGGGCGGCTCCAGAAGCTGGTGGAAAGAGTTGGAGCCCACATTGAATTTTAGAGAAAACCTACCATGTATGCTACCTTTTCATATTATCTTCTGAAATAAATGGATAATATACGTATTTTTTTACGAATCCAAAATAGGGAGCTCCTTTCCACCCACCCTGTATATATATAATATATATATATGTATATATATATATATATTTGATATATATATATATATATATATATATATATATATATCAATATATATATATATATATCTATATATATAATATATATATATATATATATATATATATATATATATATATATATATCAAATATATAAATATATATATATATATATATATGATGAATAAAACCAGAAGGAAAGAAACAGAAAAAGGTGCTCAAGCGCTTTCGTCTAATGACATCCTCAGGAACACTGAAGTACAAAAAAGGTTACGGCCTATATATAGGTTACAGAAAGAAAAAAAAAATAAATAAATAAATAAATAAATAACATACATACACACAAACATATATATATATAGATACATACATATCTACACACACATATATATATATATATATATATATATATATATATAATATATATGCAATAAACAGAGAAGTAAAAATAAAAATTAAAAATTAAAGGATTAACAAAGAGGCATGCAGATTTGTAAGGAAAAATATCGATTTTTAGCACAAGATCAAAATGAATTATAAAAATACAAATTTATACTGGAAATCTGCCCGGTTTTAACACTTTGTCTTTTATAGTCAAGTTTCGATATATATAAAAATAAAATGAAGATTAAAAGTTAATAAAGTAGCATACAAGTTTACCAAAGATTTAGCGTCCTACCCTTTTTATCTAAATCTGTTTTGAAGGAATTCAAAACAACAGGATCGAGTTGAAAAAGACCTTTGCTTATATTGAAGTTATTTGAAAGTTGGATAATGGCAGACTCAAGAATATTTCTATTAACAATGTTGCTAGAGTGAAATAAACTGAAGCATTATTCCAATCAATACAGTGGGATAACTCTGACAAATGGACAAAAAGAGCACTGGACAACTGTCCTGTTCTAACGGAATATTGATGCTATTTTATACGTGTGTGCAAATCCTTTCCCGTCTGACCTATGTAAAGGAATCACATTGTTTACACCCAATTTTATAGATAATGCTTGAATTATTGGTAGGGCTATTTTTTTACTATGATATTTTTCACAATATTGTTATATGAAAATACTACATTAATATCGAAAAGTTTAAGTACATTAGCAATGCCTAAAAAGCCCGGGAAAAATGGAAGTACTAAAATATTTTTGACAAAGTACGAGTGATTATTGACACGATAGAAAGTTCGTTTTGCCTTGTTGAGACAAGATTCCATAAACGCAGATGGATAACACAGATCACTTCCAATACCGTTGATTTTTCCAATTCGGCATCGATGTATTCCGGACTGGCGATCCTAAGGGCGCGAGAAACATTGATGAAAAAATGGCCTTCTTAGTTGGGGTGTCATGTCCGAGTAAAAGTGTACGTAGGACAAATTGTTTGTGTTTTCCGATAGATACTAAACTTAAAACCTGGGCTTTCCCTATGTACACGCACATCCAAAAATGGGATTGAATTGTCTTGTTCCACTTCTAAAGTAAACTTAATGGAGGGGACTTGATCATTTAACTGAAGGAGGAACTTATCCAGGTCACGATTCGTGGGCCAGATACACAAAATATCGTCGACGTACCGCAATTAAGGGATGCCAACCCCCAGGATTCTCGGAATGTAAGTAATTTCGAAAAACTCCATATAAATATTGGAGAGGAGGGGCGATAAGGGGTTGCCCATGGCCATCCCAAACACTTGTTGATAATACTCGTTATTGAAAGTGAATTTACAGTCTTTGATGCAAAGCTTAATAAGTTCCAAAACAAGGTGTGAAGGTAGTGGCAGGTCATACTTATGTAATTCTTGGGAGAGAAAGTCAAGCATATCATCAATCGGCACTTTTGTAAACAATGAACAAACGTCAAAACTGATCAATCTATCATTAGTTTCAGTACGTGCATTATTCAATTTTTCAGTAAGATCCATGGAATTTTTTACATGTGAATCAGAGATAGTTCCGAGAATGGGGGACAAGACTTTGACAACCCATTTGGAGAGTTTATAAGTAATAGAGGCCACCGAGCTAATAATAGGGCGCATAGGGTTGCCAGGTTTGTGGGTTTTAATAAGACCGTAAAGGTAGGGCAGAGAAGGTGAAGTGGACATGAAAAGCGGAATTAAGTCCTTATGATCTTTGAGAATGCGTTTCAAGCCACTATTAAATGATTTGATGACGACATCCTGCGGGTTCTTCCTAAGTTTGCTGTATGTGGCGGGGTCCTGGAG
>JAJOZX010002440.1:640000-645000 GCA_023014485.1 Bathynomus jamesi
AGATACACACTTTGTACCTAGTACACAAAAATACACACTAGACCACAGGTCTATACATCATCGATTACGTAATTCTATTTTTACCTACACTAGCCAATAAAAATTAGTTTACAGATTGTACGATTTACAGTTTTCCCTTTTATCTGCTATTCATTTTGTATGTAATTCCCACAAAAAAAAAAAAAAAAATTGTTAAAAATTTAACAATATCATTCTTTGTCTAACTTCATTGTTGACTAAATTAAACGTATTAATCCTTTTATTCTTTTTACACAAAATTAAAGTATTAATCTTTGATTTTTTTTATATTTGTAAGCAAGTGTCATTTTAAAAATTTGAATACTCTGCATTGTACTCAACCACGCGAAATCGTTTTGTATAAAATTTGTATTGTAAAGAAAAATTCGTCATCTAACTTGAATTAGTTAGGATGTTATTCTCTTAATTCTATTGTATTACTTGTACCCTATTAGATTATTGTATAAATATCATTTTTAAAGGGGAGAGTAATGTAAAAAATGAACAATGAATAATCCATATTCATTTTTACATAAGAACCAAAATCGCTTAACGCGAGTTTGGATAATAATTTTACTTGTAGCTTCCTATTTTTGTTCGTGTCACAACCCTACGATCTACCATATCTATGGTTTAGTCGTATCTATTTTCCATTTTTCATTGTTATAGAATTTATTATAATTAATTATGATTGTCTTCCATCTCACCCTCGACCCTAGATTATGCATACACATTGCATGTAACAGGATTGGAACCCGTAGTTGTACTTCTTAGTCATCAATACCCACTCTTTGTCTCTAATTCGTTCATGTAAATCTTCCTAATAATGGTTTGTACTATACGTACAAATTCAATAACTATGACGTCACATTTTCCTGTCATTAATTTCACTTCATCATATATCTAGTATTCAATGTGTATATATATATATAATATATATATATATATATATAGTATATATATATATATATATGTATATGTATGTATGTATATATATATATATATGTATATATATGTATATATGTATATTTCAAATATATATATATATATATATATATATATATATATATATATATATATATATATATATATATATATTTGATATTATATATATATATAATATATATATATTATATATATATATATATATATATATATATATATTATATATATATTGAATATATATATATATATATATATATATTTGATATATATATATATATATTTGATATATATATATATTTATATATATATATATATATATATATATATATACTAAATATATATATATATATCTGATAACCCATCCGTCTATGGCCCTGGGGTGGTTTGGAGTCGACGGGGGTTCTGGTTAGGAGGCAGCAACGGATATTTCTTCTCGCGATACTTTTCGTCTGCAACATTCTAATTCTTTTCGGTTGCCAGACTGTTTGACACAATATCTTCTATGGTGCTTGGGTTGTCTCTTTCTCTCGCTTTATGGGGTCGACAGTTGTTAATTCTTCTCTTTCTATAATACTCTGATACTTTCTCTGATACTAAATATTATCGACTTTTCTTTTATAACTTATCGACTTAACTGACTAAGTTCTTCTGAAGAGAGCACGGCTCGAAGGGGAAAATAATAAGTGTCTCTTACTGTAGTTTACTTCTTAAAATGTACAGGTTGTGCTCTGAATTTACAGGGGTAGAGGTTCGACCTCTTTCGACCATGGCTCAGGACGGAATCTAAAAAAATCAAGGAGGCAAGGGGCCTCTGTCCCCTCCTCGCAGTGAGGCTGCTAACAAGGGAGTGTTAATCGAAGTAATCGAAGTGAAGTCTAAGAAGAAGTGACATTATTTTACAATTTATGATTTATATATTATCTAAATATTGGGGAAATGCAGTTGAAGGTTAAGTTTCCCCCCTTTTAAACATATGATCAGATGAAAGATGCCAAATAAAAATAAAAAAATAAAAATAAAAACTAATCGTATTTTTTTGCCGAGTCTTCATTTCTGAAGGCGATATCATTTCGTAGTAGTACATAAGTACAATTTAAGTACACCACTGAGCACATTTTCGTTTTGGTCTATTACAATTATGATTGCGATTATGGATTACTTCACATTCGTTTATGATTGTCCATTACAGTTCTATTAAAGTACATTCTTACATTATATATTAAGTCATTACATTTATTTACGGTCTACAACACCCAATGTGTAAACTGTGAGTTTTTCAATAGACATCAAGCCATCTCACATTTCTACCCGAATTAATTCAATAGGCAATTTTGTGAGAATACAAGGACTAAATCTCACAGTCTCACCTTAGCAACTAAGTTACCTACCCATTACTTCTCACAAGGATATAGCCGTTTCTGTAGCCCAATGTCTGCAATTCTCCGAAAATGGCTGGATAGGACCTATAGGGGGGTTCGTTAAGCCCAAAAAAGAAGATTAGCACCTTATTTTACAGATTCATCCCTTCCTTCCTTCCCACACATTAATATGACAACCACCTATCATAAAAAGATGCTCACAAACATAGCGAAAGGCCGCATCTAAAAAACCTTTCTAAAATAAACATAGGGACATGTGGAATTTATTTATCAAAATTTTCTCTCTCTCTTTGTCATTTTCTTTCGATCAGTTCTGCGCATTAATTGCCTCGCAGGTGTTACTAAGGGAGCACAGCGAGAAACCTCGAGTGACCATCCTCTACTATCTAACCGCTGCAAGACAACCAATGGGGTCGTACCAGCGGTGGACGGCACGTACGGTCAATCCCTTTTCAGACCTATTAGCGTACAGCAACAACTTATACGGGTCACTACCGTATCATATCTTTCGTAACTTGGCTCTAAGCTCTCGGCTGAACCTATTAGCGCTACGTTTTACTTTCGACATAGAGAGACGTAAATAGAACGGCCATATAACATGCACCCTAAGTACATAGGGGTCGCCCGAAGGACATGCACTCGCGGACTAATTCTACCCGTCACCAATTACTATCAGATTCAGAGAGGGGGTGCCTCTCTCCCTTCCTTTCGTGGCAGGCTGGCTTCGCCGCGAATCATGCTGCTTCGACGGAAGGTGTGTAATGACGGATCTTAGGTAAAAACCCGTTCTGGACCACCTACCGCGTATACCAACACCGCAACTTAGCGCAACCAAAGAAGGTTTGATGCACATTTTAGTTTGTTTGGTTACTCTACTCGCTGCTTCAGCTGCGAGTGATGCTTCATCGAAGGGGCATTCTAAAAAGGGACACGTAAAGGATCACGTGAAGAACCTCTTTCTGGACCCCAATCGCGTACACCAAAATCGCTAGCTAAATCAACGGTAGAGAATCTTATACGTAGGGCGCTTCTCCCTCTCCATCCGCCCTGCTAACGCTGCGAATCATACTTCCATCCACGAAGGGCCATACTAGGAACTCATAGAGAACCTCGTTCTTGACCGCAATGGCGTGTATACCAAGATCGCTACGTAAAACACCGGAGGTGAGTTGGGAGAGACGGTTTTTCACTCGATCCTGCCTGCAAAGGCCGCGAAGCACGCTTCCACGAAGCGCCATACTCAAGGAACTCGTAGAGAACCTCGTTCTTGACCGCAATCGCCATGATCGCTACCTAAAAATGCAACGAGGAGAGTGAGGTGTTAGTAAACGGGGGGTAAACTCGACTCAACCACAGACTATGGTAGAGTGACACACGGGTGATCAATCCGCACACCACATACATAGCCCAGTGAGGAGGAAAAGTTAGAGAGAAAAGTGTTAGACAGAAACGCCTGGAGGGACTGTGGAGGCCTTTCGGCGACCTGCGGCAACCAGACACCCCTCCCCCTATACTGGTCATATTGGCTTCACCAGCAAGGGTAATGGAGAAAGCTTGTTAATGGTGTTAATGGTTTTAAGATAGACTGTAACAAATTTGTAAAGCCGAAGGTTTTTTAACAATAAAAAAGGACATACCATATCCAAGGGCACTTTTTGCATCGTCACTAATGTTTTTCGAAGAAATGTGTGTGTCAAAGTGTGTTTTGAACCTTTCTTCGAAAAACATTAGTGACGATGCAAAAAGTGCCCTTGGATATGGTATGTCCTTTTTTATTGTTAAAAAACCTTCGGCTTTACAAATTTGTTACAGTCTCGCGTGTTTTGAAAACCAGTGTAATCTCCCTCAGTATTTGTTTAACATAGTTAAAGGCCTCGTTTATAGTGCGGCGAATGGTAATTACGAAGATAACTTTCCTAAACGTTTTCGCGATGGCCTCTCACAATTAAAAAAGATGGGGAGCTCCATATTACTAAAGCAGACAAGGCTAACACCATAGTTATTATGGACAAAGTGGACTACATCGGAAAGATGAACGAGCTTCTCCAGGACCCCGCCACATACAGCAAACTTAGGAAGAACCCGCAGGATGACGTCATCAAATCATTTAATAGTGGCTTGAAACGCATTCTCAAAGATCATAAGGACTTAATTCCGCGTTTCATGTCCACTTCACCTTCTCTGCCCTACCTTTACGGTCTTATTAAAACCCACAAAACTGGCAACCCTATGCGCCCTATTATTAGCTCGGTGGGCTCTATTACTTATAAACTCTCCAAATGGCTTGTCAAAGTCTTGTCCCCCATTCTCGGAACTATCTCTGATTCACATGTAAAAAATTCCATGGATCTTACTGAAAAATTGAATAATGCACGTACTGAAACTAACGATAGATTGATCATTTTTGACGTTTGTTCATTGTTTACAAAAGTGCCGATTGATGATATGCTTGACTTTCTCTCCCAAGAATTACATAAGTATGACCTGCCACTACCTTCACACCTTGTTTTGGAACTTATTAAGCTTTGCATCAAAGACTAAATTCACTTTCAAAAACGAGTATTATCAACAAGCGTTTGGGATGGCCATGGGCAACCCCTTATCGCCCCTCCTCTCCAATATTTATATGGAGTTTTTCGAAATTACTTACATTCCGAG
>JAJOZX010002440.1:650000-660000 GCA_023014485.1 Bathynomus jamesi
CACGACTTCTAGTTCGTCACATCCACCCTTGAACCGGCGTGTCACGACTTCTAGTTCGTCATATCCACCCTTGAACCGGTGCGTCACGACTCCAAGTTCTCCACGCCTAGTTTTCATCCAAGAACAAGTGGCCAGCAAGACACGTCTTCAGGACACGTCTCTAAGGATTTCGCCGTAGGAATCTTGTTAAGTACAAAACCCTTTTTTAAATAATCTCTAAAACATTTGAAAAGTCAGTATTATTAACAGTTAATATTTAATATTGAGCCAGAATTAACACAAAACACAGTGAACACTTCAGACACCAGTGATACATTTTTTTTATTGAAAACTTTATTGTCACAGAATTATTGTCACAGAATTGTCACCGAATTATTGTCACAGAATTATTTTCAGTTATTTTTACTATTCTAGTTAGTATAGTATAATTTTATTTAATGTACCAAACATAGTATTACCATATCTTCACGTACATTCGAGTAAAATTTTGTTTACATTTTTATTTTTGTTTGCAATCTTTTCAAATTTTCCCCTAGTTAGGCAAATTGTTGTGCATTTATTTTTAGATAGTGTAGTTAGGAAAACCCCTTAAGTGATCATTCCATAAATTAAGATCGGTCAAGCAGACCTAATTAGAACACATTAATAAGTACCTTCACATATGAGCGATTCAGACGGTGCGCTTTCTGAAAATTTACCTACACCCATTTTTCCACCTACCCCGCGCCCTTCAAACATACTCCCAAACACACAAGCCAATATGTCTCAGTCTCAAACCCCAGCCCCAGCATACATTAACTTAGGCAGACTAGTAAACCTTCCTCATACTGTTTTAATTTTTAAGGGGACCATAGATAATCGTTTTGTTGAACCACGCGTAAGACCTTGGGTTGAATCTTTAGAGCAACATTTCTTACGCGAAAATATTACCGATAATGATATAAAAATTAGGGAAGCAAAAAGATTTACCGACCCGAAAGAAGGGAATGCTCAAGACACAGTCACTTACGTCCCATCAATTAGCGAAGCTGCAACATGGGACGATTTTAAACAAAACTTATTAGAATTTTTAAAGAAATAACCCTTGCACAACCCTTAGCCACGTTAGAAGCAGTCTTCCAAGCTAAATGGAAGAAAGAGGAACACGAAGATTTAAAATTTTATTACACGTACATATAAACTTGTAGGAGAAGCCCTCCGGGCCGCAGAAAATGCATGTGGCATAACTTTCACTTGGAAACAAAGAAATCTAATAGTAGCCACAACCATTTACCAAAACCTACCCGGAGCACCTAAAAAAAAGTTTCAGGAGTTTTTAAATGTTGACAAACCTGTAAGTGTAGCCATAAACAAAACACGGGAACATTACCCCGATTTAGCAACCAGAACTACCGAAAGGGTAGAGAAACCCCCGTACATATTCAACAGCAGCAGCCACAACACCAACAACAACCCTATAAATCGAGGCCAATGCAGGGAACACCACCCCAGAAACAAGCCCCCCAAACCCAGAATACACGCCCTCCTCCACAGTGTTTTAACTGCGATAGTTTTGGGCACATGATAAGTCAGTGTAATTATCCCTCTTATTGCTCCCACTGTCACGAACATGGTCATCGCCGTGGCGATCGCCAAAAGTGTGCTGATAAAGCCCCTGCAGGGTATAGACCCCACTTTCAGAAACCAAACCAACCACGTTCCCAAAACGTATCCCAAAAGTCATCCAATCCCCAGAAACCAGTCCATTCCCAGCCTCAGTCGAACTACCAAACCAGTAGATCACGACACAGGGTCAACCACACTCTTACCCATGTACAAACCTCAGTACAACCAGCAAGGTCAACTAGTTCGGTACGTAGAAGTACCCGTGGAGGAATCATTTTCCCCAGAGAACAGTTTTCAAGAACACCCTCCAGCGTATATTCCCGTAGAATATGACCCAGGTCCTCCCATAGAAGACCATTCGAGCCCTTTTTTAGACCCTACATTGGAGGGCAGTTCAACCTCCTCCCCTAAATTACAGTAATGAACCCAGATACGCACACAAACTCCCCATCAGGATAATAGGTGCGGACCTCCTAGATTTAATAATAAATTGTAGCACCGATAACCAAGATTTAACTGCTCTCCTAGATACAGGAGCACACGCGACGTTAATTAAGAAACAATGTGTAGATGAATTACTAGAGAGTACAAATTACAAATATGAACTTAAGGCACCATCCTGCCAACTCAGAGGAGTTACGGGCACACCCATACCTACATACGGAGAAATTGAGTTATATTTAGAAGTTGGAAACGCGGTATACCCCGCGAAATGTTGTATAGTGGACACAGTCGCCACCTTTCAGACAGACATCCTACTAGGTATGGATTTTTTTAACCGGAATCAATGGGAGATTTACCCAGCCGGAAAGTTAGTAAAGTGTCGAAATAGGACACACCATCTCGCGAGAATGACAGACAACTTAATGCTAATAGATTAGTCAGTTCAGATTTCCGAAAGAAATAGGAAACCCCCTCCACTTGATAGCAGATCAAGTCAGCCGGTTGCATCCAGAGGGACAACCGCTCCAGAAATCAGACCCCAGGGTAATCAGTTCCAGTTGTTGAATCCAGTTGGATCAACACAGTCAGTTTCCAGTCAGTCAGTTTCCAGTCAGCCAGTTTCCAGTCAGCCAGTTTCCAGTCAGCCAGTTTCCAGTCAGCCAGTTTCCAGTCAGCCAGCTTCAGTTCAGCCAATAAGGCAAATTTTAGTCGCCGAACCAGAATCAGATTCACAATTTTTCATATGCCCTACCGAGCATATAACAGTAGCACCTTATGAGAAGATTTGTTTCCTAGCAAAAGTAGTTAACAGTCAAGGAAAATTATTAGAGTCAGAGCGTACTCTGATTACAGAGAAAAGTAATTTCAAAAGAGATGTTCTTATTGCCCAAGTCCTTAGTCAGAGTCAGAATTCAGCTATCCCTGTTGTTTGTTTAAACAAAGGAAAAAGTCCTATAGAATTAACTTCAAATCAGAAAATAGGAACTGTTTCCACAGTAGAAGTAGATTCAGATTTCCCCATCAGTATGATAAATCGTGTTTCCAGTTCCTTAGATTAAATCCTTCAGTATTAAAAGAAGAATATAAGAAATGTCTGGAGCACTCCCTTCAGGAGTCACCAGCTTTACAGGATCCCAAACTAATGGAATCACTTCTCGATTTCCTGATAAGAAATAGAGATGTGATTGCCCTAAAAGGAGATCCTCTGGGCCGAACTAATTTGGTCCCTTTTGAAATCAAGTTGGAACCCAATTCCAAACCCATTTTCATTCCTCCCTATCGGGTTCCACATTCCCAGTTAGTCACTATTGAGGAACACATCAAGGACATGTTGGAGCAGGATGTCATTCAGCCTTCAGCTAGTCCCTGGTCCGCTCCTATGATTCTCGTCTCCAAAAAGGACGGAACATCTCGCCCTTGTATAGATTTTAGACGCCTGAACAACATTACCATCCCAGACCGTTTCCCGATTCCAAACATGCAGGAAACAATTCTGAACGTAGGGAAAGCGAACTTCTTTTCATCCCTCGATTTAGCATCGGGTTATTGGCAAATGGAGGTCAGTCCCGAATCTCGGGCATTGACTGCTTTCTCCACTAACCGAGGCCATTACGAATTCCAGGTTTTACCTTTCGGAGTCCGAAATGGGCCTGCTAATTTCTCTAGGTTGATGAATATAGTCCTTTCCGACCTATTAGGTGTCGAAGCTCTCGTTTATCTTGACGATATTATCGTCTACAGTTCGGACATAAAAACACACTTTCAACGCCTTCAGAATGTGCTATCACACTTGAGAAAAGCACACCTTAAACTGAAGCTTGCAAAGTGCAATTTTTTACAAGAATCCCTGGTATACCTAGGATTCCTACTCTCGTCCACAGGAATTAAACCTGATCCAGCCAAACTCGAAGCCCTGGAAAGGTACCCTGTACCCAAGACCATCGACGACGCCCGTGCATTTATTGGTTTTGTCGGATTCTATCGGAACTTTATCCCCCAATTTTCAAATATTGCTAAACCCATTACTAATTTGTTCCAGAAAAATTCGAAATTTAACTGGGAATCCGATCACCAACATGCCTTTGAAACTTTAATTAATAAACTAACCTGTCATCCCATTTTACAATATCCTGATTACACAAGACCCTTCATCATAGCCACAGATGCTTCCTCCTATGGACTAGGAGCCGTCCTGTTACAGGACGTAGACGGTGTGGAATTACCCATTGCTTATGCCAGTCAACTTCTCTCTGCACCTCAACGGAATTATTCCACTACGGACCGAGAGGCCCTAGCGGTATATTGGGCTTTGAAAAAATTCCGAAATATCGTCTATGGCTACGATGTAACCATCAAGACTGATCATAAGCCACTCACGTACCTCTTCAAGGACAAGCTACTTGAAGGACGATTGAGTAGATGGGCTCTGTTGATTCAGGACTTTGCAGCGAAAATCGTATACAAACCGGGAAAACTGCAAGTTATTCCAGACGGATTGTCGAGACTCAAGCCCGACGCCCAAGTGAATAAAATAGGAATTCTTCCTGTGTTCGACTACGAGTGTCTGCAATACTCCCAACAACAGGACCAACACACCCAAAACCTTCGGGCGCGCCTGGAACAAAAGGAACCATCGAAGGTAAAAGAACAGTACAACCTCAAAGATGGGCTCGTACATTTCAGGAACGAAGATGGAAACGACCTCGTGGAGATACCAAAGGATCTCGTCGATATAGCCATTGGACTTTGTCACGACTCACCTTTGTATGGACACATGGGGCCGGATCGCACCATCAAGAGTCTTTTGGAGCGATACCACTTTCCCGAGATGAAAAAAAGGTACAAGAATACATCGCCGAATGTCCGTCGTGTTTAAAGCATAAGGGCAACGTACCATCCACAGCTCCGATGCATAAATATCCAGTATGCCAAAGGCCCTGGCAAAGAACTGGAATGGATATACTGGGACCATTTCCCAAAACATCAAAGGGAAATCAGTACATCATTGTGTTTACGGACCACTTCTCGCGTTACAGCGAAGTAGCCGCCATTCCAGACCAGACCTCGGAAACTGTGGCAAGAGCCCTAGTGGAACGCGTCATCCAAAATCATACCACTCCTTCCATCCTAATCTCGGATAACGCCCTTAGTTTCACTTCCAAACTGTTCGAGTCACTCTGTAACATGTGTAAAATTAAAAATACACACATTGTGGCATACCATCCGCAGGCAAACGGCTTAGTGGAAAGGCACAATCGAAAGATCTTGGAAGCCCTGCGCCACGTTGTCGATGCATCCTCCCGTACATGGGATGATTCCCTTCCCATGGTACAAACAGCCATCAACAATGGCTATAATGTGTCCATCGGGGACACCCCTCATTTCGTCTCTATCACTACGACAAGCGTCTACCTTTTGATTTGCCCGACCAAACCGACCCGGCAGTTCTAACATCTTCCGAAATGGCAGAAGCAAATCAGCAACTAGCTGAACGATCTTTCAAGATTTTTGACATAATCCGCTATGCCCTCGACCAACGAAACCAACAGATGGAGCAAGAGCAACATAGGCGTCATCCCCGTCAACGGACTATAATCGTCGGTATGCGATGTTATCTGAAGAGCGTGAAACCGCCAGGTGCTCATCGCAAATTATACCCAAAATGGGATGGCCCATATAGGATTATGAAAAACCTCGGAAAAAATCGTTATGAAATCCTCGACCTCCGGGATCATTCCAAACTAAAGATCATTCACGCTGACAATTTGAAGATAGCTTCCGAACAACACCTTCCCAAAAAACAGCTGCCAGGCGTTCGAGCCGCCTATCCTTCAAAAGGTCAAGATATTAACAAATCGGGCAGGGATCAAAAAACTGAAGTGGTCACCGCGGGAACCGCTACCCATGACGAAGATTGGTACCTCGTAATACCACCAGTACTCGAGGCAATCTCTGAACAAGAGGAGGCCCCAGAGCCAAGCGTCCCATCGGACCCAGACCCTGGAGAAACCCCTTCGAGAGGATCACTCAGTGGAACTCCACCATCTCCTCCAACTCCACCATCTCCTCTGTCACCACCCTCGCCGATTGATGATCGACGCACGGACCCTACATACCGCCCGCAAATGCATCACCCACGTGAACTAGAACCTTCACATAAGAAACGAACCCGCTCAGAATCCGAGCTCAACGGTCGACCCCCATTGCCACCAAAACGAGGCCGACCCCTTCGCCCACAAACACAAGTATCCACACAAGTATCCACACAACTACCCCAGCTCCGTATAACTTAAGGCGTAGAAATGAATAAAATTGTCCCCCTTATAATTTTCCAAATTATTTACTCTTGTAGACCTAGCATTAAAATTTCTACCGGAGTTGTTATAGAAAAACTTGCAGAAGGTAAATTTTTGAAAGGGCACGCAGACCTTTATATAAATTTGCAACCCCCTGCTAGAATTAAAATCAATCTCCTTCAGATACAAACCCAATTAAAAACGTTTGAAAGTAAAGTCCAGAATTCTTTCCAAGGAAAAGATCAGATTAGTCGCGTTCTGTTAGAAAATACCCTCGAAAATATTCAAACTACAGCACGCGCCCTATCAGAAATATTAGCCTTACCATGGATACAAACTGAAACTAAAAATTCAGAAAACTTTAACCAAAGAAGTAAAAGGGGACTGATAGATATAGGAGGGAAACTGTTCAAAGGTTTATTCGGATTAGCAACCGAAGAAGATATTAAAAGAATTGAACTTAAATTGAATCTCTTCGCGCGAAATCGACAATATAATGGACACATGTTAGAACAAACTATTAGGTCATTACACGAAAACAATCGCTTCCTCACTCCCTTTCGGACAGATTCACATACCTTGAATCCATGTTAGCTCAATACAAAGAACACAAAAGATATCTAGAATTAATAGAGATAATGAACCTACAAGTAACCCTAATCGATAAATACTTACAACGAATAACTACGATTCATTCCAAGGTTTTGCGTGCAACCCAGCTAGCCCATGGAAAAATCACTCTTTCCACCCTAATACCATGGGAAATACTTCAGTCCTTGATTCACACCGCCCAGTCACAATTAAAATTATCACCCATATTCCCACTCAACCACACTAATTACCCTCAATTTCTAGAATACACCTGGACTGTACATGGACCACGCCCCTACACATACCTCATAATTATACCATTTTTCGATGTCCTCACTTATGACGTATATAAATTTCACCCTTTCCCAACACCCTACCAAAATAACTCTAATGTCTATCGATTGTATTTACCCACCGTACCACCTTACCTTTTCCTCACCAAAGATCTATCAGCTTATTCTATGATGTCAGATAGCGACGTCCGGCATTGCCGATTCCCGCAACCAAATAAACAACTCGTCTGCCCTCCACTCAAACCAGTTATTCTTCCAACTACTAGGTCTTGCTTTATCGATTTAATTCGTGACCGGCATGCCCCGTATGTTCATTTAAAAAATTTCATTCCCCTAAAACCATCCAACTACGAATTGGACCAGACATCTGGGTTTCCTTCGCGAACAGGACTGCCGCTACTCTCGAGTGTCCATCGAATTATTCCCTCATTACAATCCCTATGGTTATTCGGCTACCAATTGGTTGCTCCTTGCGTTCAAAAGCCCTCCAAATATACAACCCGTATAAGGTTACCCTTAATAACTCATACCCATTCCCGTCGCAAATTAAATTTAAACCCGTCATAGAGATCTTAAATCTCTCCATAAAACCTGTAACCATCCTACCCGAACTACATGCCCCTGAATGGAATGATCAATTGAGCCGGTTTAAAATTTCGGATGATAACCAAACAACCTCTTACAAATACTACAACCGGTAACCATTTTCTCAACATCTGCCGTTAGTATCATTATTGTATGTGCTATTATCCTCGGTATATTTGTGGTGAAAAGATCATTCTGGGAACAAAGAAAACCAAGTGACACGGAACATGAAACTATTTATGCACGACCAAGAGTGCGTACCCAGACCACGTGAACTAGACTTAACCACCCGACTTATGTTGTATATATAAATCTGTATTATAAAACCAATAGTTATCATCTAGTTAGCATTAGTTAGGATGTTACATTATTATATTAATATCATTCTAGAGGAGAGAGCCCTGTAAAAATGAACCATAAATAATTCCCATATTCCTATACTATCTTATTCTTCATGTAATTCTTGTATTCATTTATATAGTTCTTGTATCCATTTTAAGAAAAAGTATCCATTTTAAAAATTCATGTGTTATATGGTTCATGTATTTATATAATCCTGTATATTCTTATATATTTAACTTTATATAATGCCTATACTCATATGTATGTACGTTAGGGCGGAGTGAAAAACTCATTTTCGAATTTTCAAATTGGCTAGTGTGGAAAATGTGTGGAGTAGTGAGGAAATAAGCTGGTATAAATTTAAAATCATAACATTAATATCTTCAGGTGCCACAATGACCTTCAATATTGAAAAAAATTGAAAAAGCAGATTTTAACCAATAATTACAGAAGAGTCCACGATGCACAATAGACAAGAATTTATTCACACTTGTATAAAATAGCTGCCAACCTTTAAAAAAAGTTTCTATTCTCTAAAAACAGTTTTCTATAGTCAGCTCACTCAGCTGTCACGTGAGTACCTCGGTTCAGTGTAGCTGTCGCTCTCGTAGCAGGTGGGTGTTCTGTTGTTGGCGTTACTCAGATAGTCTAAACTATATTTCTTATATATTTTGCATTTCTGTATTGTGTTGCCCTAAGTTTGCCACGTACTATTAACTGAAATTAACGTATAATTGATATTAGCTCTTTCTTTTTCAGATTTGTATACTTTCAAAATGTCTCGAGTTTGTGCAAATCAACCAGGGCCTCAACTGAGTGCCCCATGTTTGGTATGGGGGAAGATTTGTGGCACAGGAATCTTCCTACATACGAAGGAGTTTTTAAATATTACTTGTTTGTAAGAAACGATTTGAAACAGAATACTAATAAAGATCCTTCAATATCTCAAATATTAGAACAAGTTGTTGATAAATTGAAAACAATTTGGGAAAGTGCTTCCGTCCCAATTCTGTCAGACAGGCGAATTGAAACAATGTTCAGAAGCTACCACGAAAAGTATGGTGTCATTATGAAGCTATACCAAAGCAGAAAAAATTCTGAAGCTTACAAAGCAAAGATTGATATGTTCAAAAAGAAGCACACACGAAACTTTTTGACATTGCAGCGTGCAAGTGCAAAGTACTAACACAATGTTCTTGTCCCAAAGAAAAAACGGTTCCAAAGGAAGAAGTGACGTTCCTCTTAGATCAAAGGAGTAAAGAAAACTGTTTATTGAAAGTAGATATTACACTCTCAAAGAAAAAAGCATCTACGTTGCTAAGAAAGCAAAAAGAAGCTGTGAGGCTCACCAAAGAATCTTCACAGGAGAAATTGCAGGATACAAATGTTGAATTATCATCATCGACATCAAATAGTGAAAGTGAATCTGGCGAAATATCAGACGATACATTTCCAGAGCCAGTTAGCTCGAAGAGAAAGCTCGAACAACCTGAAGAACAATTATTCAAAAAGGAAAACTACAAATCTACCTTCAGTGGCTACTGCTTGTGACAGGACTGCAGTTTCAGATCGAGCTGCAGCATTCATTGTTAGTGCAGTATTGCAAGATATTGGAGAAGTTTCTATTGACAATACATCTGAAGTAGTGGATAGGAGTAAAATCAGAAGAGAAAGACAAAAGAAGAGATCAGAAATTATGAAAGATCAAAATCAGGTCCCAATCAGAGGAATCTATTTTGATGGTCGAAAAGATTCTACATTCTTCCAAGAAAAAAAAGAGTCCAAAGTATATCAGAAGAAGGTAACAGAAGAACATATCACTTTAGTGAGAGAACCTGGTTCAGA
>JAJOZX010002440.1:665000-677707 GCA_023014485.1 Bathynomus jamesi
AAGCGACGGAATCATCTTAGTTGCTCGTCTTTGAACTCTTTCGATTTTGTCTATATCTTTGCGCATATACGGATCCAAAATTGGACCGCGTACTCCAAATGGGGTCTAACTAATGATTTATATATATAATATATATATATATATATATACATATATATATAGATATATATATATATACATATATTTGATATATATATATATATATATATATATAGATATATTTGATATATATATATATATAGATATATTTGAAATATATATATATATATATGTGTGTGTGTGTGTGTGTGTGTGTGTGCATTTAACTGCAATGACCACACAGTATATAAATGAATAGAAACGACATAATATTAAGGAACGTTTTTGCACACCCGGAAGAGAATAACGAATATATGAAAAATGAGGCGAACCGCCCGGGAATCGAACCCAAGGGGTTCCAATTGCCGGTTGGATGCGCTACCATTACACCACGGACCTCAATCATTCACAAATCGAAATTCTCCTACATAGGGCAGAAACCAATGCCCTGAGAGGGCACCCTCGCAAATCGTGAATATGTGCATTTAACTGCAATGACCACACAATATATAAATGAATAGAAACGACATAATATTAAGGAACGTTTCTGCACACGCGGAAGAGAAATAACGAATAAATGAAAAATGAGGCGAACCGCCCGGGAATCGAACCCAAGGCCTTCCAATTGCCGGTTGGATGCGCTACCATTACACCACGGACCTCAATCATTCACAAATCGAAATTCTCCTACATAGGGCAGAAACCAATGCCCTGAGAGGGCACCCTCGCAAATCGTGAATATGTGCATTTAACTGCAATGACCACTAAGTATATAAATGAATAGAAACGACGTAATATTAAGGAACGTTTCTGCACACGCGGAAGAGAAATAACGAATAAATGAAAAATGAGGCGAACCGCCCGGGAATCGAACCCAAGGCCTTCCAATTGCCGGTTGGATGCGCTACCATTACACCACGGACCTCAATCATTCACAAATCGAAATTCTCCTACATAGGGCAGAAACCAATTCCCTGATAGGGCACCCTCGCAAATCGTGAATATGTGCATTTAACTGCAATGACCACTAAGTATATAAATGAATAGAAACGACATAATATTAAGGAACGTTTCTGCACACGCGGAAGAGAAATAACGAATAAATGAAAAATGAGGCGAACCGCCCGGGAATCGAACCCAAGGCCTTCCAATTGCCGGTTGGATGCGCTACCATTACACCACGGACCTCAATCATTCACAAATCGAAATTCTCCTACATAGGGCAGAAACCAATGCCCTGAGAGGGCACCCTCGCAAATCGTGAATATGTGCATTTAACTGCAATGACCACACAGTATATAATGAATAGAAACGACATAATATTAAGGAACGTTTCTGCACACGCGGAAGAGAAATAACGAATAAGTTGACAAGTAGAAGGTTCGAGACAGCAGTTGCGAAAAACTTTTTTACGCATAGAATAGTAAATAGCTGGAATAGTTTGCCGGTAGAAGTAATTAGTAGCACGTCTATAAACATGTTTAAGAATCGATTGGACGCGCATGTTGATAGAAAGGGTATAATTTAAGTTAGTAAAATTAAGGCTTTGTGGGGATAGATCCCATAGCTCAACACAAGTGTTGTGGGATATAGGGAGGCAGCGTCTTGGGTTAGGGGATACTCTCTGTCCTTACACACCCCATTTAAAGAGATTCCTCTGCCGAGCGGTTCCCCCCATAGTACTGTGAGTTATTGAAAAACTCATGATCTTCACTTGCCCCACAAACACCTTTAAATGGGAGACCCATAATGGGTGCACACACATTTCTACGTTACTGTACAGTCTTTACAGCCACACCTACACTTTTCCTCGTAAGTGTATATATTGTAATGTATATGGTTGTAAATTTGACTTGGTCCGCAATCGATATGAACCGTGACTTGATGGATACCGTAATGAAATTGACTGGATTCTTTGGATCTGATATATTTGCATGTCCGTTATATAATAGATATAGAGTGTAACATATTTGTGGATAGTAGTCTATTATGACTTGATCCTCTGGATCGAGAGATTCTATCTTTAGTTTTAAATCGATAATTAATTATTTTTAAATTGATAATCTATATGGTTGTAAATTTTGACTTCGTCCGCAATCGATATGGACAGTGACTTGATGGATACCGTAATGAAATTGACTGGATTCTTTGGATCTGATATATTTCCATGTCCGTTATAAATAGATATAGAATGTAACATATTTGTGGATAGTAGTCTATTATGACTTGCTCCTCTGGACCGAGAGATTCTATCTTTAGTTTTAAACCGATAATTAATTATTTTTAAATTGATAATTATTTAGTTTCGTAAAAATTGGTCGTTGCCAATTTACCGGCAGTTTTTAAATAAGTTTCTTATGTTCTTGTGGTTCGGAACCCACGTAAAATTGTAGGTCCCCTCCACCACCACGGAGGACATACACAATACACGATTACGAACACAGTTAGGTAGACCAGCCATGAGTGGATCCTAGGGTCTTGTTGGTCTGAAACATTATAACATTATAACATTATATTTGATAATATATATATATATTTGATATATATATATATATATATATTTGATATATATATATATATATATATATATATATATATATATATATATATATACATATTATATATATATATATATATATATATATTTGATATATATATATATATATGTTAACCCATCCGTCTATGGCCCGTGTTGGTTCGAAGTCGACGGGGGTTCTAGTTAGGTGGCAGCAACGGTTGTTTGACTTCAAGTAGTTTTCTTCTATATTACTGTCAGAGTTCTTCTATAGTGGCTCGGAGGACTCTGATAGACTTACTAAAAATGCTGAAGGTTCCGGATTCTTCTTATAGCGTATCCGGAAAGTTTAATGACTAAGTTCTTCTGAAGAGAGCAAGGCTCGAAGGATAAGATAAAAACTATCTTCAACTTTAAATTTACTGCTAAAATGTACAGGTAGTGCTCAGCCTCTGAATTAGCTTCTGAATGACAATGGAAAATTTTTAGTGGGTTTATATACCCAAAAACTGCTATCATTATTATTAAATGCTAAAAAGGCTGTATTATTTTTCCACAATATTCGAAAATAAAGTAAATTTTTAGCTGTGGTAAGGCTTGAACGAGTAAACAAAATATTTGAAGACGAAACTATATTTTTATCTTAAACCGCGACTTTTCAGATCTGATGTTATCATGATCTGCCAAGTTAACTAAAAGTGGAAATCGGACTATGCATCTTTACACTAAAATATGCATATGAGTAAAATTTTAAGGTTTAAGATGTACAATTTTAATGCTTAGGCACGACATGATCTCATCTTTTATAACGAAAGGAATGTATACAAAATATGAACATTGCAAAGCTTAAGCACGATTCCTTATTAAGCGAAATCTAAAAAAATGATTATGAGATTTTAAAAAAACAACAGGTCACCAATTATTTGGCAAAGTAGAAAGCAAATCAAAAATTGTATCCAAACTCGCGTTGGGCGATTTTGGTCCTTATGTAAAAATGAATACACAACCTACATACATATGAGTATAGGCATTATATAAAGTTAATTATATAAGAATATACAGGATTATATAAATACATGAACCATATAACACATGAATTTTTAAAATGGATACTTTTTCTTAAAATGATAAAAGAATTATATAAATGAATACAAGAATTACATGAAGAATAAGATAGTATAGGAATATGGGAATTATTTATGGTTCATTTTTTCATATATAATATATATATATATATATATTATATATATATATATATATATATTTGATATATATATATATATATATATATATTTCATATATATATATGTATATATATAATATATATATATTTGATATATATATATATATATATATATATATATATATATATATATATATATATATATATATGTCGCGCATACGTTGTGCGAGCCTCTGCCCGCTTGCGACTTTTTAGGGTTATTGCACTTTGGACAATCCAACGAAGGTGGTCCTTTGTTGGGTAAGCTCGGCCTTGGCCGAGAGCATCCGAGTATCAATATAAATAGTTTCTACCAAGTTTGTTTTTTTCTCCCGAAGGGATGAATGGAAACACTTCACTTCAAAAATTGGAGTTTTAGTTCACTCATAAATTTTATTTCACAAATAATATATATACAGTATATACAGGACGAGGCACTGATAATCAGAAGTTTACAGGGGGAGAGGTTTTACCTCTTACAACAACAGCTCAAGCAGGAATTTACAGGGGTAGAGGTTCGACCCAATTTCTCAATAGTTAAGGTGGGAATTGAAAGCGAGGAGGCTTGTCCTCCTCGAGTAAGAGTTACGGCAGGAATTTAAAATGAGGAGGCTTGGCCTCCTTGGTCTAAGCCTCAGGCAGGAATTTAAAGTGAGGGGGGCTCGGCCTCCTCGGGTGAAGGTTCAGGCAGGAATTTAAAAAGGGAGGTGCAACCTCGGGTAACAACGGGCCAGACAGGAATTTAAAAGGGGGCGAGGTGCAACCTCTGGTATCAAGAGCTCAGGCAGGAATTTAAAAGGGGGCGAGGTGCAACCTCTGGTATCAAGAGCTCAGGCAGGAATGATTTAATTTACAATACAAGAAATAAATAAGCCTCAATTTTGGGGGAATGCAGTCGAAGGTTAAGCTCCCGCTTTAACTGGAGAGCTAAAGAATTCTGACGTTAAGCATAATTTAAGCAAAAAGTTAACAAAAAAAGATACTAATTTTTGTAAGGTATACACTTTTGGGTGGCGACATAATGTCGGGGGACCGACATGTACAGAGTACATTAAGTACATAAATTACATTATATTACATACATTAATTATCGTTAATTACAATTTTAGCAATTTGTTAATTGACATATCTAATACTGAAGTAATCTGAATAGGTAACACAATTTAAACAATGAAGGAGAGTTCTCCGTTGTTTTATAATTTACAGGGGATTAACGACAATTATATATATTTATAGTTAACAGTGATTACGCCAAATTATGTCAAATATTATTAGAAGAATGGTTGGTTATTATAGTTTGAAAGTCTAATTAGCCAGCGATGAGGAAAGCGGAGAAAAGATAAGGTGTACTTTTCATTTGAAAGTACACGGACATTAATGATAACGTAAGACATAAGTAACGGAATTTGAATGACAATTAGGTAGAAGTAGTAAGTACAGGTAATGAGAACGTGGATAACGATGTGCCTACGTAGATAATAACCAGTAGCCTGGCAGGGAACAATATGGTATATTATAATAATATAACATCACATCTTAACGTTATAAATTGGTAGCAGAGGCAAGAGAGAAGAGTTCGAATTCAGAGGCTCGCTTTTGACGACGTAATCGGAATTCGAGCCTTCGTCTCAGCAATAATAGACAACTTGCGAGAGGTGAAATAATGAAAATAAAATAAAACAAAAAGAATACATGTACGTAATCATGATCGTCAATAGACATGTACGACTGCACACGGTAGTGTACACATATCATTCGTCACACAATAGGTTGTGTGCGTAATATAGACACGAGTAAACATAGACTGATAAGTTGATAGAGCATAACTAAACAATGGGTAATAGGTAATGAAATAGGTAATAGGTAATAAAATTAATAAAGGACGACGGTCAAGAAGGAACATGGATGTATGAATGAGTATGGTTGCATAACACCGACAGGACACAACATATAAATAATGACTCATAGAGAGTGACGTTATTATTATTATTATTATTAAAGAATTTACCATACATTGAATATGAAAGATATCCACATACTAAACACGTGATTCAGTATTCAAGGTATGGAAGGAAATTAAGTTACTTTATGACGTCACAGTGATTCACTCTCTACGTATAATATAAGGGAGGGACATTCGCTGTTTACAGCGAACTTCTAATGGCACAAACATGGATACTGTTCAACCATAGAAATGGTAAATCGCATGGTTGTGACACTGCTCTCCCCTATGAAAAAGGATGTAATAGTAGGGTGGAAGTTTATTTACCATATATTAAAAAAATGAAACAGCGACAATTTCGGGTTGGATTAATCAAGGCAATTTAGTGGGAAGAATGATAATTATATTAATAAAATTTAAAAAAAATAATCAAGGGGAAAATTTTAAAATTACAGCAATTAAATTAACAAGGTTGAGGTCTGATTACTAGAACTGTAGTGGAAACTCTAGATCAACAAGGTATAAAGTCCGAAGTTGTCACCTTTTAAAAAAAAATGATAAGTATGATTAATTGTGGCAATCATACTACATAAACAATCTTATAAACTAATGAACCATCTAAGTTATTTCTGGCATTTCGACATAATTATTTCAGTTAAAGTTCCAATTACAGGATTGAATCTAATTTAAGTAAAATTTTTAGTTTGTCCAACGTTATACAGTAGTAACAAGATTTACGGAACCGTGATAAATTCGGAAAGACTTCCAAGGTTAAGATAATTTTAGGGAAAAAGATACATACATAGTAAATAATGGTTAAAAGGAAAATTCCATGTTTAAGGTTCAGGAATTTTCAATTCATATGGTGACTATTGGAAATAGAGTTTAATCCGTCAGTACTGACAGAGATAAGAGTTTCCGAAGTTATCATGATTATACAGTAAAAAAAACTAATCGTATTCACTATGGTAGATAAAAATCGAATTAAATTTTATTGGTGGACGAAGTCTTCAGCAGTGGGAGCACGGTTGCAGAATGTAAACTTATTTCAAGTCCGAATAAGTTGGTAAAAGATAAAAATTGATTTAAAGAAAAGTAAAATTAATTTATTGAAAACATGAAAATTTATCTACTTACCGTTTTAGATACTTAGATATTGTTATCCATTAAGAATATCCAGGGAGAAGGAAGATAGAATTACGTAATAGACGATGTATAGACCTTGGGTCGTGTGTATTTGGCACAGAGTGCAAATGCTAGGTGGTTTACCCAAAATGGGGAAAAGGAATTTATAGTTGAAGTTATACGTGATTGCGTATACGTAGGAAAAAATATGTGTAATACGCGTGTCTAGCTGAGTGGGTATGTACAGTTGTGTGTAGAATATGAAAGTAATTGTTTCATCCCGGAAGAACTGAATCCTTAGTGGTCAATGGTAATCATGAAATTTTGAAGAACGGATTAGCTTAGAGGTTGGTTAAAATTAACTTAATAAAACAACAGGCAAGATTATATATTGTAAACAGCCATTAAGTTTAAATAATTCAAATAATCCAGAGTAAACATCAATCAGTTATAAGAACATCTTAATGACAATTACTCAAGACTGATTTGAATAAAAAAAAATAAAAAATAAAAAGTTGACAATAGAACTCAATTATGAGCTATTCTGAACTGAACACTTGTAGGTTATAAGTTCCGTATAATTAAGATTAATTTAAAAATTAAAACAAAAAACAACTTAACCTAAATTGAGGGTATGTTCGGTCATACGGGTGAATTTCACGAACATACGAAGCCAGACAAATCAGCTGCATGGTTAGGTTGTCTTGCGATGGGCATGTGGGTCATTCGGTTAAAGGTTTTCGCAACATGCCAGGAAGCAATGGACTGACCATACGAGCCTTGCTCACTCAAGAGGAGGTGGTGTATCGGGATTAAGAAGAATGACTTTCACTGGTTTCAGAAAAGGATCCAGGAACAGCCAAAGAGAAAGATTTGCAAAGTAGAAGGCAAGAAGGGCGAAAACATGAATTCGCGGAATAAAAATGAAAATGATCGATGGAACGATCATATTATGGTAGTGAGGAATATTCAGCGCTTGCCCTTCCGCGCGTACAACTTCCGACGGAGGAGTAGGTTCGGGTTCGCTCCCGGCACCTATGGGCTTAGCCTCGGAATTAGGTGTAAATTCCTCTACCTTTGAAAACAGAATCAAGTCATCTTCCTTAAATAGGGATTTAAGCGAAATGACCAAATCGGAACTTAAGGGAAATGAGTTTTCAAATTTATTTGGAATAGCCAGAACACTGGGAACTTCAAGTTCCGGCCTAACTGTCACTGAAGGAGGTGAATCGCTCTCGATGGAGTCACAGGGGTTTACTGTGAAGACATTCGAGTCTTCGTACTCAAATTATCAAAAGTATGTTGGTTTTCTAGTTCTTCGTTCGTCGGAACTAGAACGGAACAATTGACAATTGATGAAGAATCTTCCCCATCTGGGTAGCAGTTCCTTTTTATTTTGAACTGGTTCCAGAGAGTCCGTCGGGCTCTCTGAAACGAGTCTTTCACCCTCAGCTGAAAAGACCGAAGAATAGGGGTGACAAACATACTCGAAAGTGAGTTCTTTCCTCGAATTAGGCCTGCTTCTCTATCGGCCCAATAAAATCGTGCGTAATAAGGAAATTCATCCCCAGGAGTAAGTCTCCATCCCACTTCAATTCAGATACGACCACAAAATGGGGTCAGATAAGGGACTGAATCAAACTCAATAGGAAGGATGATTCTCCGGTACTGTATTCTTCCCAGTCATCATCAATGCAGGAAAACGAGAATGCAAATCGAATTTTTCCGTAGCCACATTGAGTAACTTCTCGCATACATCGTGGTTAATGTAATTCGCCTGACAGCCAGTTTCTACAAGAGCCAAAACTGCTTGGTTGTTAACAGAAAGTTTTCATGAAAATTTGTGAGCTCTCGTCAATAAGCTCCATTTCAAAGTCCAAGAAGGCGTCTCCGAAAACATGTGAACATGCTTCGTCTGCATCAGCGATGGTTTCGCACGAGGTTGGGGTATTGGGAGGAAAACCAAAATTTGGAATATCGCAATCAGGGGAATCGGGTGACCAACTGGAGAGACATGATGTCTGCAAGTGACAATACGTCTCTACGTGAGCACTTTGCTCTTTAGGAAAAGATTGCTTGCTACACTGCTCCGAACACGAATTAACGAGTTAAAACAAAACGGAGGGACGGCTTGGTCCTCACTATAGTAATTTAAAAGAAGTCACTGCGACATGATCGATTCGTTACAAAACTGTTACTGTCATCATTCAAAAACTGACTCGCCTACAGGACCTTGTGGGGCATTCTCCCCAGCTGCTACTACAGCAGAAAAAGCATAATCTGAAGCAAGATGACGGTCATCATGACCAAAAAAATCAAAAACAGGGTCATCTTTCAGACCACTTAAACGAGGCGGCATTGCCGATTGGCCGTTGGCCGAAGTAAACTCAAAACAATTCAGGTCCTGTGGAGAAAAGTTATCATAAACATGGTCATCCTGACCATCTAACGCGTCCTCTTTGGGACATGCATCATCTAAACCAAAAACATCATCAGTAACAGAATTCGCGTCCTTTTTGGGACATGCATGGATATCTGATCCATCTGAATCAAAAACGAGGTCTTCTCGACCAAAGTTCACTGAATGAACTATGTCAGTTGAATCAATGTCCGAATGACTCAAATTACTGACAATTTGAGGAGCAGTGTCTAAATCATCGTACAAGTCATGGCCATCGGGACCAACACGGTTGTCCTGACCATGGTGAGAATAAGATAAATTCTGATTTTCAACATCGGTTGCACAGCAATCATCCAAGTTGTCTGACTTCACATTTAACAAAGAATTGGTCACATCCCCATTTACATTACAACAATTATTAACGTAAGTATTACACTTACTTTCAACGGAAGTTTCATCATAAAGACTTCCAACAGAAGTACCTTTATAATTATATGAATCAACAATTTCATTGTTGTCTTTACTGTTTTCAACATTAGCATCACAAACACTGTCACAAGATGCTTCACAAAAATCATCATCATCAGAGGCTGTGAGTTCTAGCCTCGAAGGAAATTCATTTGATGAACAAGCTGGAACCAACGGTTCAGAGATAACTGAGTCAGAGAAGAAAGTTAGGTCAGGATTACCCAAATCTTCCAAGGGTGACGTTTCATCGTCACTATCCAGGTTCTGCTCGGGTGCCTCGCACCAGAGAAGGAAATAACGTCTTTTATCCCATTTAGCGACGAAGCATCCATCCGAAAAGTCGAAATGGAATCCGTAGGGTCGTAGGGATTCTGGGCCAATAATTAAATCACAATCGGGACAATATTCTGACGATACTAACGAGACATCTATACTAAAAAAACAATAATCAATCCACACGTCAAGTTTGGTTTCCGCAATGACGGGAATACGGTTACCCTCGGAATCCCGAACGTATGAAACGGATGGCGGTTCCTTAAAGAGGACACAGCAATTTTACCGCTAAAGACGCAGGAACAATACTGGACGAACATTTCGGATCAAAACGACCTAAAAGGGTTTCCTCTGGGCAACGGAGTTTGAAACCGATTTCGAGAAAAAAATATTCACTTTCTGGGGATTCCGAATGTACAGAACTCAAAGAGGAAGTGGATTGGGAAGGTGAGTCAGAATAAGGTACACCCAACGCCTTTCTACCCAGACCAGAAGGGTCAACGGAATCACTCCGATTCTCTACCGAAACATTATCGGGAGATGCGTTTTCGCGCATCTCTGAAGGATAATGACATGATCCAGGAATAAAGGAATGAAGGGATAACTGGCGTGTACTGTTGTTTAAACCTTTAACGTCAACGTCCCATTGACGGATCCCTGCCTGTCACAGTACTTCGTGATTTCCTGCAGACCTTTATATATAACCTGCCACAACGTTTAAATTCTACCCAAGACCATTGATATATTTGCCCATTGGACCAATCGGTAAGAAAGGTACGGACGCGCGCGGCGTCACCGAAATTTGGGTCACAAGTGTCAAAAGCAAAACTGATTTTATCCGCATCTGTAGTTAGACAACCTCTAAACGAATCGTCAATTTTACCGAACCAATCCTTAAAGGAGGGTTCTACAAATCTATTATTAACGCGACCGCGAAAGTGAGGGACATCAACTGTACGTTTCAGTACGGAAAAGGGAGTTATAAGATTAACAGTAGTGCATGTCAGGGGGGGTAATGGTTTGGACATCGTTAATCATAACACGTGTCGTTGACACGGAAGTGTGTGTGTAAAACAAAATAACCACGTAAGTAGACAAGCAATAAAAAAAAATAAATGGAACAAAGTCTAAGTATTTTGTATAGTTACGAAATAACGTAGAACAAAATGGGCGACTCTGCGTTTACTCCGGATGCCGTAATCGACGAGTAATTTTTTCGAATCTCCCAACGCTGAAGTCTCGTTGGCAAGGGTCGAAATTCCGTCAAAATCACACACTAGAAAAAAAGGGTTACATTATAATAACAATAACATGAATTTTTTACTAAATTAATGAAAAGGTTTAAATTGAAAAGAATAAAAAAAAGGAACCTAACCGGGTTCAACTAAATAAAATGTGAGTTATGGGTATAAATATCAGAATTATGACTGATCGCATTTACGTCCCACAACAAAATCTAAAATGATATATTTAATATCCTCAATAATAATATACAAATGTGCAGATAATTTTATAAAATGAATTTAAAAATTCAGATTTATAGTTTGTTGGAAAATAAATACGTGAATACAGAATCAATGACAACGTCTGATTAGTACTGTATTTCGTATCACTATCGAACAGTTAATTAAAATCAATTAGTTTAAAAAAAATGATTAAGTGTTTTATAAAGTCACTTCACTGTTTCACACTAAAAGGGAAAAATAAAAGTGAATTAATATTACCAAAATTAAAGAGAATGATAATTAAGGAAATGATTTAATAGTAATAATTAATAATTAAAACTCATCACATAAACGAAGAAAAACGTTTTGGTGAGGCAACTGAGGAGTCAGCTGATGCCTCCACGAAGCTTCGAAGGTTAACCTCGCTCAGCTTAGGTGTGCCGCTCGTGACGTCATCTGATCGCCACGACGGAGCATACAAACGTTGAAGGAAGATTGTAGACAGGAAGACGGTCGAACGGTTGATTGGAGAAAAATACGAACAATAATTCGAAAGTTGATTGAAGATTACTAATTGAAGTGAAGTTTTTGTAGTCAATATTTGGGGTTGATTGGAGAGCGAATTTCAAGGAAGGAATTTCCAAGTAACAAAAGTTGATTGAAGGTCAACGATGAGTTGAATTAAATTGAGGTTGCAGATGGTGGGGTTGGAGTCCAAGTTGAAGAGGTTGCGGTCGACGTCGAATGAGTGAATCCATGAAGTGTTTCAAAAATTGTTCAAAGTAGGGACATCCATTGATGGACGACGGTTTTTTTCGATGGGGGACTGAAACAGCTCGGTGTTGGGAAACTGAAGCAGTCTCGGTGGGACCTCCAGTGTGTCGCGCATACGTTGTGCGAGCCTCTGCCCGCTTGCGACTTTTTAGGGTTAATGCACTTTGGACAATCCAACGAAGGTGGTCCTTTGTTGGGTAAGCTCGGCCTTGGCCGAGAGCATCCGAGTATCAATATAAATAGTTTTCCCAAGTTTGTTTTTTGTCTCCGAGGGCTGAATGGAAACACTTCCACTTCAAAAATTGGAGTTTTAGTTCACTCATAAATTTATTTCACAAATAATATATATATCTACAGGACGAGGCTGATAATCAGAAGTTTACAGGGGGAGAGGTTTTACCCTTACAACAACGCTCAAGCAGGAATTTACAGGGGTAGAGGTTCGACCCCCATTTCTCAATAGT